>JAOTQR010007294.1:0-104424 GCA_025774065.1 Solanum ossicruentum
CCAACTACCTGGGAAGAGTTCAGAGAGGCATTTCTTGACCATTACTTGCCATTAGAGATTCGAGAGGCCCGTGCAGACCAGTTCATGAACCTCCTCTAAGGGAATATGAGTGTGATGGAGTATAGCCTTCAATTTAATTCCCTGGATAGGTATGCTCTTAATGTAGATGTTACTATGGTAGATTGAGTTCATCTATATGTAGATAGGTTGGATACGTATCTTGTCAGAGACTGCACTATTGCTTCCTTGAACAAAGATATGTACAGAGCAAAAATGCAGGCTTTTGCATAAAAATTTGAGGATTAGAGGCAGAGAAGAAGGACACAAGAGTTGAAAAAGGAGAAAGTCCAAAGAGCCAGATCTACAGGGCAGTATACACCATCCCAAGGTGAGCTTAGTCCTCGGTTTTCTAATAGAACGCCTAGGCCATCATCCTCTTACTCTGCAGTCAGTGGTCCACTATCTCAAGGGTCTCGAAGTAATCAGTTTGGTCAATGAGGTGAAGGGTAACGTGCCCGGACAATGGGTTATTCGACAGGCCAACCAATGACTCCTAGGCAACCTTGTAAATAGTGTGGAAGGAGTCATCTGAGTATATGTTGTCTTGGGATAGATGTTTGTTGTTGGTGTCATGTGCCAGCGCATATGATAAGAGATTACCCGAGGAGATGTATGTGTGATATAGCATGACCTACTAGGTCAGTTATTGCATCATCATCATCAGTTCCCCTAGCAGGTAGGGGTCAGCAGGCACCTATAGGCCGTGGTAAAGGTGTTAGAGGGGTAGCTAGCTCTAGTGGGGTCCAGAATCATACTTATGCTTTGGGGAGTCCGCAAAATTTGGAAGTTTCGCCTGATGTGGCCACATGTACATTATCCGTCTTTTCACATAACATATATGCATCAGTTGAACCTAGTTCTACACCATCAGTAATCACTCCACTAGTTGCTGGAAAGCTTAAGACACCCAAATTATTGAGCTAACCATTTGAAGTGTACACACCAACCGGTGAGTCTATTACTGCTAGAAGGGTTTATCATGATTGTGTAGTAACTCTTTGTGATCGTGATACATTGGCTGACCTAATTGAGCTAGAAATGGTGGAATTTGATGTTATAATGGGTATGGGTTGGTTAGATTATTGTTATGCCACAATGGATTGCCGAACTAAGAAAGTGTACTTCCACTTTCCAAATGAGGCAGTTATTGAATGGGAAGGCAATGTTGGGGCGTATTTTATGGTAAGAAAGATGATATCAAAGGGATATATATGTAATCTAGTTAGAGTGAGGTATATGGAGGTAGAATCACCAACTCTCCAGTCAGTTCCAATAGTGAATGAATTTGTCGATGTGTTCCCTAAAGAACTTCCAGGCTTACCTCCTGAACGGGAAATAGATTTTGATATTGACTTACTTCCAGGCACTCAACCTATTTCTATCCCTCCATATGGAATGGCCCCAATAGAATTGCGAGAATTAAAAGAGCAGCTAAAAGACTTATTGGATAAAAGTTTCATAAGACCTAATGTGTCCCCCTGGGGTGCACCAGTGTTATTTGTACGCAAAAAGGATGGAACCTTCAGAATGTGTATCGACTATCGACAATTAAATAGGATGACAATTAAGAATAAATACCCCCTCCATAGGATTGATAATTTGTTTGATCAGTTACAGGAAATAAGGGTTGATTCACAAAAGATAGAAGCTGTGAAAGATTGGTCAAGACCAACAATACCCACGGATGTTTGGAGCTTCCTAGGCTTGGCAGGTTATTACAGGACGTTTGTTGAAGGTTTTTCTTATATTTCTGCACCTCTAACAAAGTTGACACATAAGGCAACCAAGTTCGGATGGAATCGTGAGTGTTAAAGGAGCTTCCAGGTGCTGAATAATAAGCTAACTTCTGCACCTGTGCTAGTACTTCCAGAAGTCACTGAGGGGTATACAGTGTATTGCGATGCTGCAGGAGTTGGCTTAGGGTGTGTACTAACACAACATGGTAGGTTAATTGCTTACGCCTCAAGAAAACTACGACCACATGAGAAAAACTATCCAACACATGATCTTGAGCTAGCAGCTATTGTGTTTGCTTTGAAAATATGGCACCACTATTTGTGTGGGGTTCACATTGACATATATACTGATAATAAGAGTCTGTAGTACATCTTTAAGTGGAAAGACCTAAACCTCAGACAGCGGAGGTGGCTAGAGCTGATAAAGGATTATGATGTTGATACACTATACTATCCGGAGAAGGTAAGTGTGGTAGCCGATGCTCTGAGTCGTAAGGAAATCATGAATACTGGTGATCTAGCTGTGATAAGTCAAGGAGTGGCTAAGGATATACGTCAGTTAGCCAATTTGGGAGTTCGCCTTCTTGAAACTCCAAAGGAAGGGGTTATTGTGCAAAATGCTACGGAGTCTTCATTGGTAATGGAGGTGTAAGAAAAACAGTTCGAGGATCCTATTCTACGATATCTTAAGAAAAAAGTAAGTCAGGGTACGATAAAGGGCTTTGACCTTTCGCAAAATGGAGTACTCTACTACCAAAATAGATTATGTGTGCCTAATATTGATGGATTAAAGAAGAGGATAATGGAAGAAGCCCATCATTCCCGATATTCTATCCACCTAGGATCAACTATGATGTACAATGACCTGAAGGGAATGTTTTTGTGGGGAGGCATGAAAAAGGACCTTGCAGAACTCGTACCTCAATGTCCAAATTGCCAACAGGTGAGAGTAGAACACCAAAAGCCAGGAGGTTATATACAGTGTATAGAACATCCAACATGGAGGTGGGACATGATCAATATGGATTTGGTTACAGGTTTGCCTTGCTCATTTCAGAAGTTTGACTCCATATGGGTAATAGTTGACGGACTCACAAAGTTAACACACTTCTTGCCAGTTAGGAGTGATTATACAACTGAGGAGTATGCCAAGTTATACCTAAAAGAAATGGTCAGGCTACAGGGAATCCCAATCTCCTGCCAAGTTATATCTAAAAGAGATAGTCAGGCTATAGGGAATCCCAATCTCCATTATATCTGACCGGGGAGCTCAATTGACAGCAAACTTTTGGCAGTCTTTCCAAAGGAGTTTAGGGACACAAGCGAATATGAGTATAACATTCCACCCCAAATAGTCGATCAAGCAGAACGCACCATTCAGACACTTGAAGATATGTTGCGAGCTTGCACATATGACTTTAAAGGTAGTTGGGTAGACCATTTGCCACCTATTGAGTTTGCCCATAATAATTGCTACAACAAGAGTATCAAGATGGCACCTTATGAAGCTTCGTATGGAAGGAAATATAGGTCACCAATTGGATGGTTTCAAGTGGGTGAAACCACCTTACTTAGGCTAGATCTAATACAACAAGCCATGGAAAAAGTTAAGGTAATACAACAGCGGCTAGAAAAAACCCAAAGTCATCACAAATCATATGCGGACGCTAGAAAGAGAGGACTGGAATTTTTAGTAGGGGACTGGGTATTTTTAAAGATGTCTCCAATGAAAGGGGTTATGAGATTTGGTAAGAAAGGAAAACCGAGACCACGTTACATAGGGCCATATCAGATTATTAAGAGATTCGGCAAGTTGCATATGAACTAGAGCTACCCCAAGAGCTTTCAATGGTTCATTCAGTTTTTCACGTCTCAATGCTTCAAAAATACATAGGTGATCTATCTCGTATTACTCATATTGAGGATGTACAGGTTATGGAAAATCTCACCTATGAAGAGGTACCTGTTGCTATTCTAGATCGTCAAGTTAAGAAGATAAGGAATAAAGAAATAGCTTCAGTAAAAGTACTTTGGAGAAACCAGCAAGTAGAAGATAACATGGGAGGCCGAGGATGTGATGAAATCAAAGTACTCTTACTTATTTGAAGCTAAAGAGGATGTTCAACATGAAGAATTGAGGCACTAATAGGTACATGTGATTGAATACTTAATATGCTGTCAAATGTTTGTGTAAGTAAAGGTTTAAACCTTGTTAAGCTATCCAATTATTCTAAAACATGCGAGGACGAATGTTCCTAGGGAGGGGGGAGGATGTAACACCCCACATATTATAATTCTAGTAAATGCAAATGAAACATGATATGGTTTGGTCAAATTAGAGCCCAATTTGTAAAAGTGGTTAAATCTCGTGTTAATGGGCTATACATGCGTCTAATGCTTAAGAGGGCCGAGTGTATACATGTTTTTTGTCAAATTGAGGAGGTAATGGCCTTAGACAAAGTGAGAGAATTGAGGCTCTTGTAGGACTTAAGAATCTAGCAGGTGAGTCACCTATTTGCTTAGCTTAAATTTTCTAGCTAAACGGAGACGAGGCCCGATGTCGAATTTTTCTAAGTTCGGTTAAGAATAAAGTCCGTCTTAAGAGTGTAACATTTGCCGTTGTTTTAGCATCATAAATGGACTATATTTTGAGCCTAAGAAGGATATTAAAAAGGGCCCAAAGACATCACAACCAACATAACTATTTGTGCCAAAACTAACTAAGAGAATGTTGGAAAAATAGGAAGCCCAACCCCATCAACTTGGAGACACATTTAGGCCCAAGTGTAAGGGCCAAGCTGCTGCATAATCAACTCATTAATATGTGGTAAAATTTGGTCAAAAGGTCAAGAGTAAGTTGTCCAATAGATCCTTTATGAAGGGATCAAAATAGCCCCCTTAAACCATTTCAACTTAGACAAAAAAAATCTGCATTCTTGGTTGTACCTTGCTCTCTCTCAAGGTGTGAAAAACAAGCTTGCATAACCTTACAAGGATTCTTAAAGAAGATCTAAACCTTGAGTTTAAAGGTAAGTAAATCTACTTATGCACCTAGTATGGTTTTTTTATCAAAACCAAAGAAACAAGTTAATCACACATATGCAGGAAATTCTGGACAACTTGTATGCTAAGGATTCTTGTACATTTTTCTTGTTAATTAAGAGGTTTTTCTCTTGAAGGATGGCTTTATTATGAAGTAATACTTATGTATTTAATAATGGTTGGTTTTATAGTAATGTAACAAGGTTTATTCACCACTTTTACATTCCACAAAAGTGACTCCCTATATGATATCACAATTGTGTTCTTACTATGAACTTGTGGGTTGTTGGATGGAAGGATATTGCCTCACGTCCTTCATTACTTCTTGGGTGCTGTTCTAGGACTGTTTTAGTACTTTTTGAATATGTATATGTTGCTGGAAAAGTTTGGTTAAATTTGGAATAGGTTTGGAGTTGTCGACGTCAAAATGTAGGGAAGGGAGGTAACATTATGTTGTCCATTTGTAGGTTGTGTAGAATTGTTATGTGTTGTGCTTTGGGGACTATTGTAACACTACTATGGCATCAAAACAGGCTAGACGTGATGTGGAGATGCGAATGTGTGTTATGAAAACATGATTAGGGGGCGGAAAAGTTGAAAGAACACACTCGGGTTTATAAATACCCGCTTGCTGTCCATGTGTTGTTTTGTTATGTGATTGGGCTGCCAAGGTGTAACTATTGGATGTTAATGCTAGTCTTATCACCTACTATGTTGTAGATAAATATTTTTCAGGAAGGGAAGGTTAACTCGAGGTAGTAACGAGGTCATTCAACAAGGTATGTAAGGCTACTTGATTTCGTATTGCTTGGCATGAAACATAGATCCTTCCTTGGCACATAAAGGCATCTACCAACTCCGACACATTTATTCATTGTTTCTACACTCTTGCACATGTTCATATGCTTTCATACATAGTCACCTTCAAAAATGCATACATACGTGGATACCAAGCCACATGGGTCCTTGTTGCTAAATAAAGTTCACAAGTTATCTCATTTCATATGCATTCCATTATTTGTGTAATGTACTCTTTTCATTGACATATTGTTTTGTATGATTATCTACATTCACATGTTATTTATATAGTCTTACAACTGCAAAATCTTGACCACCGAAAGAACCATCTCAAAGGTAACTGAAAGGTAAAGTATATTGTTTATTGATGGGTGGTAGCTTGAGGGGTGGAAGAATCACTTAGCTAGGGATAATCCTATCACGGGTGGTAGCCTAAGTGGTTAAGGAAGAACCTATCCAGGTACGATCCCGATATATTGTTTATTGATAGGTGGTAGCCCGAGGGGTAAAAGAATCACCTAGCCAGGGATGATCTTATCACAAGTGGTAGCCCGAGGGGTTATGGAAGAACCTAGCCAGGGATGATCCCGGTATAGTTTCACCACTGATCAGTTGGTCATTTGTATTATAGTTGTGCACAAATTATATAGTAAAGGCAAAGTGATATAAAGAACATAAAGTACATAATTCCAAAGTATAACAAAAGGTGGTCTCTAATCTTACACCGGTACATGGTTTTAATTTGAGTTGTTACTTTATATACAATATATCCTACCTTACATACACAGTACATTATCTTATACTAATGTCCCTTATGGGGGACCTACATTTTATGCTGCAGGTACAGGTGCTAGTAGATTTCCCCAGTAGGAGTACAGGACATTCAATTGTTGTTACCAAGCTCCAGGTTGCTCCGGGGCTTTGTGTATGTCTAAAGCTTATATGTTTGTATTCTACAGTTAGTTGAGGCGTGGCCTATCCCGAGCCTTATCACATATGTTTTGTTATCTAGAGGCTTTGTGGACTATATAAATTAAAGTGTGGTCATGTCTCAAATTTTAGAGACCATGGCCCCAATGGCCTAGTCATATGTATTTCCTTTTGGCTTGTTATCATTGCTTATCTTATTAAAGGCATGTCAAATGTAGAGATCCCTTATAATATGTATAAATATCGCATAGATACAGTTTGGTTTTCTCGAGCCTTACCGGCAACGGGTACCGGTCGGCCCTAACAGGACTTTGGGGTTTGACAGAAGTGGTATCAGAGCGGGTCATCCTAGGGAGTCTACAAATCCATGTCTGTGTAGAGTCTTGTTTATCGATGCGCTGAGCAACACACTTATAAGCAGGAGGCTACGTGGCATTTAGGAGTTGTTACTTTCTTTTCATTTTTTAGATCGTACCATAGAGCTAAGAATAATAGGTGGATTGTGTCTAACCCCTAAATTATTTTGTACAGCAAATATGCCAGAACCCAGGAAGAACAAAGGTAAAGGGAAGGGAGTAGAAGTGGTGGCTGGTATACCCATCTTGGTGAGATAATGAGATAAGGTCCGTGAGGAGTCTTTATCACAGACATCTCCAACTCCTCCAACTCTTCATGAATGGGGAAGTAGTGAAATTCCCTAGAACCACCTGTCGATGCTATACTGCAGGATCTGAGAAATGAAGTCCAACTATTGACTCGTATAGTGGCTGGCTAAGGTCAAAGGCAGGAAGGTCCTATTATGGGTACCGGTGGTACGAATAGCGCAGCTAGTACAAGGATACATGATTTTCTGAATTTGGACCCCCCAACCTTCACTGGGTTAGATCCTAGTGAAGACCTCCAGGACTTTATTTATCAGATTCAGCGTACTTTAGATGTTATGCACGTAAGTGGTGCAAAAGCTGTCGAGTTAGCGACATATAGGTTGAAGGGTGTGGCTATATTGCGGTATAAAGCTTGGAAGCAATCTAAGGGTATAGATGCACCTCCAACTACCTGGAAGAGTTCAGAGAGGAATTTGTTGACCATTACTTGCCATTAGAGATCCAAGAGGCTCGTGCAGATAAGTTCCTGAGCCTCCACCAAGGGAATATGAGTGTGAGGGAGTACAACCTTCAATTTAATTCCCTGGCTAGGTATGCTCCTAATGTAGTTGCTACTATGGCAGATAGATTTCATCGATTTGTAGACAGGTTGGATACGTATCTGGTCAGAGACTGCACCATTGCTTCCTTGAATAAAGATATGGACATAGAAAGAATGCAGGCTTTTGCACAAAAATTGGAGGATCAGAGGCAGAGGAGAAGGACACAAGAGTTGGAAAGAGGACAGTCCAAAAGAGCCAGATCTACAGGGCAGTTTACTTCATCCTAGGCCTCAGTTTTCTAATTGACTACCCAGGCCATCATCCTCCTACTCTGTAATCAGTGGTCCACCGCAATTTCAAACGGTCTTGAAGTAATCAGTTTGGTCAACGAGGTGAAGGGCAAGGTGCCTGGACAATGGGTTATTCGATAGGCCAACCAATGAGTCCCAGATAGCCTTGTAAATAGTTTGGAAGGAGTCATCCGGGTTTATGTCATGTTGGGACAAATATTTCTTATTAGTGTGGTGTGCCAGGGCACATGATAAGAGATTGCCCGAGGAGACGTATGGGTGATACAACACGATCTACTGGGTTAGTTATTGCATCATCATCATCTGTTCCCCCAGTAGGTAGGGGTCAGCAAGCACCTATGGGCTGTGGTAGAGGTATTAGAGGGGCATCTAGCTCTAGTGGGGTCCAAAACTGCACTTATACTCTTGGGAGTCGGAAAAATTTAGAAGCTTCTCTTGATGTGGTCACATGTACATCGTCCATCTTTTCGCATAACGTATATGCATTAATTGACCATGGTTCTACACTATCAGACATCTGTCCACTAGCTGCTGGAAAGCTTAACACAACACCCAAATTATTGAGCAAACCATTTGAAGTGTCTACACCAACCGGTGATTCTATTAAGGCTAGAAGGGCTTATTATGACTATGTAGTAACTGTTTGTGATTGTGAAACATTGGTTGACCTAACTGAGTTAAAAATGGTGGAATTTGATGTTCTAACGGGTATAGATTGGTTAGCTTCATGTTATGCCACCATGGATTGTCGAACTAAGAGAGTGTACATCCACTTTTCAAATGAGGCACTTATTGAATGGGAGGGCAATGTTGGGGCGCCAAAGGGTAAGTTTATCTCTTATTTTAATGCAAGAAATATGATATCCAAGGGATATATATGTCATCTAGTTAGAGTGAGGGATATAGAGGGAGAATCAACAACTTTTCAATCAGTTTCAGTAGTAAATGAATTTGTCGATGTGTTCCCTGAAGAACTTCTAGGTTTACCTCCTGAATGGGAAATAGATTTTGGTATTGACTTACTTCTAGGCACTCAACCTTTTTCTATCCTTCCACATAGAATGGCCCCAGCAGAATTGCGAGAATTAAAAGAGTAGCCAAAAGACTTATTGGATAAGGGTTTCATAAGACCTAGTGTGTCCCTCTGGGGTGCACCAGTGTTATTTGTATGCCAAGAGGATGGCACCTGGAGGACGTGTATTGACTATCGACAATTGAATAGAGTTACAATTAAGAATAAATGCTCCCTCCCCAGGATTGATGATTTATTTGATCAGTTACAGGGTTCCAAATATTTTTCAAAAATTGATTTGAGATCAGGATATCACCAAGTTACGGTGAAGGGGAAAGATATACCCAAGACAACTTTCAGAACATGCTATGGTCACTTTGAATTTCTTGTTATGTCATTTGGGCAAATAAATGCGTCAGCTATTTTTATGGATCTGATGAACAAGGTATTCAAGCCATTCTTGGATGTGTTCGTGATAGTGTTTATAGATGATATTTTGGTATATTCAAAATCATAAGAGGATCATGCAAATCACTTACAACAGGTGTTACAGGTTCTTCGTGATCGATAATTGTATGCCAAGTTTTCTAAATGTGAATTTTGGCTTAAATCGATGGTATTCTTGGGTCATAATGTGTCTGATGAGGGAATAAGGGTTGATTTACAAAAGATAGAAGCTATGAAAGATTGGCCAAGACCAACAACACCCACGGATGTTCGGAGCTTCCTAGGATTGGTAGGTTATTACAGGAGGTTTTCTGAAGGTTTTTCTTCTACTTCTACAGCTCTAACAAAGCTTACACATAAGGCAACTAAGTTCCAATAGAATGATACGTGTGAAAGGAGCTTCCAGGAGCTGAAAAATAAGCTAACTTCTACACTTGTGCTAGTACTTCCAGAAGCCACTGAGGGGTATGTAGTGTATTGTGATGCTTCAGGAATTGGCTTAGTGTGTGTACTGACATAGTATGGCAGGGTAATTGGTTACGCCTCTAGACAACTATGACCACATAAGAAAAACTATCCAACACATGATCTTGAGCTAGCAGCAGTTGTGTTTTCTTTGAAAATAGGGTGCCACTATTTGATAGGGTTCACGTTGACATATATACTGATCATAAGAGCCTGCAATATATCTTTAACCAGATAGACCTAAACTTAAGACAGTGGAGATGGCTAGAGTTGATAAATGATTATGACGTTGATATACTATACCATCCGGGGAAGGAAAATGTGGTAGCCGATGCTCTGAGTCATAAGGCAATCATGAATTCTAGTGATCCACCTGTGATAAGTCAAGGAGTGTCTAAGGATCTACGTTAGTTAGCCAATTTGATATTTCGCCTTCTTCAAACTCCAAAGGAAGGGGTTATTGTGCAGAATGCTGTGGAGTCTTCATTGGTAATGGAGGTGAATGAAAAACAGTTCGAGGATCCTATTCTATGATAGATCAAGGAAAAACTGAGTTAGGATACAATAAAGGACTTTGACCTTCCACAAAATAGCGTACTTTACTACCAAAATAGATTATATGTGCCTGATATTAATGGATTAAGAAAGAGGATAATGGAAGAAGCCCATCATTCCTGATATTCTATCTAGCAGGATCAACTAAGATGTACCATGACCTGAAGGGAATGTTTTGGTGGGGAGGCATGAAAAAGGACCTTGCAGAACTCGTAGATCAATGTCCAAATTGCCAGCAGGTGAAAGTAGAACTCCAAAAGCCAGGAGGTTATATGCAGTGTACATAACATCTAACATGGAAGTGGGATATGACCAATATGGATTATGTTACAGGCTTGCCTCGCTCATTTCAAAAGTTTGACTCCATATGGGTAACAGTGGATAGACTCACAAAGTCAGCACACTTCCTTCCAGTTATGAGTGATTAAACTGAGGAGTATGCCAAGTTATACTTAAAAGAGATAGTCAGGCTACACAGAATCCCAATCTCCATTATATCTGAATGGGGAGCTCAATTCACTGTAAAGTTTTGGCAGTCCTTCCAAAGGAGTTTAGGGACACAAGTGAATTTGGGTACAACATTCCACCCTCAAACAGACGGTGAAGCAGAACACACCATTCAGAAACTTGAAGATATGTTGCGAGCTGGTGCATTGGACTTTAAAAGTAGTTGGGTGGACCATTTGCCACTTTATTGAGTTCGCCTATAATAATAGCTACCACGCGAGTATCAATATGGAACGTTATGAAGCTTTGTACAAAAGGAAATGTAGGCTGCCAATTGGATGGTTTGAAGTTGGTGAAACCATCTTACTTAGGCCAGATCTAATACAACATGCATGGAAAAAGTTAAGGCAATACAACAGTGGCTAAAAACAACCCAAAGTCATCACAAATCATATGCGGATGCTAGAAGGAGAGGACTAGAATTTTCAGTAGGGGATTGGGTACTTTTAAAGGTGTCTCCAATAAAAGGGGTTATGAGATTTGGTAAGAAAGGAAAACTGAGCCCACATTACATAGAGCCATATCAAATTATTAAGAGGTTCGGGCAGGTTGCATATGAACAAGAGCTGCTCCAAGAGTTTTCAATGGTTCATCCAGTTTTTAACGTCTCAATGCTTCAAAAATGCATAGGTGATCCATCTCGTATCACTCTTATTAAGGATGTACAGGTTACAGAAAATCTCACCTATGAAGAGGTACCTATTGCTTTAGTAAAAGTAATTTAGAGAAACCAGCAGGCAGAAGAAATAACTTGGGAGGCCGAGGATGTGACGAAATCAAAGTAACCTTACTTATATGAAGCTAAAGAGGATGTCCAATGTGAAGAATTGAGGCACTAATAGGTACGTGTGATTGAATACCTAATATTCTGTTAAATGTTTGTGTAAGTAAAGGTTTAAACTTGGTTAAGCTATCCAATTGTGCTAACATTCGAAGAAGCATGTTCCTAAAGGGGTAGGATGTAACACCCCACATATTATAATACTAGTATAATGCAAATGAAACATGATATGGTTTGGTCAAATTAGCGCCCAATTTGTAAAAGTGGTTGAAGCTCGTGTTAATGGGCTATACATGCGTCTAACGCTTAATAGGGCCGAGTGTATACATGTTTTGTGTCAAATTGAAGAGATAGTGGCCTTAAACAAAGTGAGAGAATTGAGGTGCTTGTAGGATTTAAGAAGCTAGCAGGTGAGTCACCTACTTGCTTAGCTTAAATTTGCTAGCTAAACGGAGACGAGGCCCGACGTCGAATTTGTCCAAGTCCGATTATGAATAAAGTCCGTGTTAAGAGTGTAACTTTGTCCCTTGTTTAAGAATCACACATGGACTATCTTTTCAACCCAAGAAGGATATTAAAAAGTGACCAAAACCCACTTAACTTTTTGGGCCCAAAACTAACTAAGAGAAAGTTGGAAAAATAAGCAACCCAAGCCCATCAACTTGGAGACCCATTTAGGCCCAAGTGTAAGGGCCAAGCTACCGCATAAGCAGATTATTAATATGTGGTAAGATTTGGTTAAAATTTCAAGAGCAAGTTGACCAAGAGACCTTTTATAAAGGGCTCAAAACAGCCCTATTAAACCATTTCAACTTAGACAAAAACAATCTACATTCTTGATTGTTCCTTGCTCTCTCTCAAGGTGTGAAAAACAAGCTATCATAACCTTACAAGGATTCTTAAAAAAGCTCTAAACCTTGAGTTTAAAGTTAAGTAAATCTACTTATGCACCTAGTATGGTTTGTTTATCAAAACCAAAGAAATAAGTTAATCACACATATGCTAGAAATTCTGGACAACTTGTATGCTAAGGATTCTTGTACAATTTTCTTGTTAATTATGAGGTTTTTCTCTTATTTGTTGGCTTTATTATGAATTAATACTTATGTATTTAACAAAGTTTGGTTTTATAGTAATGTAACAAGGCTGATTCACCACTTTTACAGTCCACAAAAGTGAGTCCCTATTCGATATCGCAATTGTGTTCTTAGTATGAACGTGTGGGCTGTTGGATGGAAGACTCATCCTTCATGTCTTCTTGGGTGCTGTTCTAAGACCGTTTTAGATTGTTTGCATGTGTAAATATTGCTGGAACAGTTTGGTTAGATTTGGAATAGGTTTGGAGTTGTCGATGTCGAAATGTAGCGAAGGGAGGTAACGTTATACTATCCATTTATAGGTTGTGTAGAATAGTCATGTGTGGTGCTTTGTGGACTGATGTAAGACTGATATGGAATTAAAACAGGCTGTACATGATTTGTACATGCGAATATGTGTTATAAAAACACGATTAGGGGGCGGAAAGGTTCAAAGAACACACTCGGGTTTATAAATACCCATTTGCTGTCAATGTGTTGTTTTGTTATGTGATTGCGCTGCAAAGGTGTATCTATTGGTTGCTAATGATAGTTTTATCACCTACTATGTTGTAGATAAATATTTGGAGGAAGGGAAGGTTAACTCGAGGTAGTAACGAGGTCATACAACAAAGTATGTAAGGCTACTTGATTTCGTATTACTTGGCACGAAACACAGATCCTTCCTTGGCACACAAAGGCATCTACCAGCTCTGACATAATTATTTATTGTGTCTACACTCTTGCACATGTTCATATTCTCCCATACATAGTCACCTTCAAAAATGCATAATACGTAGATACCAAGCCACATGGGTCCTTGTTGCTAAATAAAGTTCACAAGTTGTCTCATTTCATATGCATTCCATTATTTGTGTAACGTACTCTTTTCATTGACATATTGTCTTGTATGATTATCTACATGTCACATGTTACATCTATAGTCTTACAGCTCCAAAATTGTGACAACCGAAAGAACCATCTCGAAGGTAATTAAAAGATAAAGTATAATGTTTATTGATTGGTGGTAGCCCGAGGGATGGAAGAATCACCTAGCCAAGGATGATCCTATCAGGGGTGGTAATCCAAGGGGTTAACGAAGAACCTAGCCAGGGATGATCCCTATATATTGTTTATTGATAGGTGGTAGCCCGAGGGGTAGAAGAATCACCTAGCCAGGGACGAACTTATAACAGGTGGTAGCCAGAGGAGTTAAGGAAGAACCTAGCCAGGGACGATCCCGATACAGTTTCACCACTGATTAGTTGGTCATTTGTATTACAGTAGTGCACAGATTATACAATAAAGGTAAAGTGATATAAAGAAAATAAAGTACATGATTCCAAAGTATAACAAAACGTGGTCTCTAATCTTACACAGGTGCATAGTTTCATTTTAATTGTTACTTTATATATAGTATATCCTGCCTTATATACTCAGTACATTATGTCCTACTACTGTCCCTTATAGGGGACCTACATTTCATACTACACATACAGGTACTAGTAGATCTCCCCAGTATGAGTACAGGACATTCAAATATTCTTACCAAGCTCCAAGTTGCTTCGGGGCTTTGTGTATGTCTAGAGCTTACATGTTTGTATTGTACAATTAGTCGAGGTGGGGCCTCTACCAACCCTTATCACATATGTTTTCTTATCTAGTGGCTTTGTAGACAATGTAAATTAAAGTATGGTCATGTCACGTACTTTAGACACTATGGCCCCAATGGCCTAGTCGTATGCATTTCCTTTTGGCTTGTTACCACAGTTTATCTTCTTAAAGGCATATCAAATATAGTGATCCCTTATAATATGTATAGAAAGAGCATAGATACAGTATGGTTCTCCCGAGCCTTACCGGCAACGGGTGCCAGTCCGCCCTAACGGGATTTTGGGGTATGACAACCAACCTGTATCCATTCACTTTTCACACATATATAAGGGAGTCCTACATTCAACATGCCTTTAAGAAAGTAAATGATAATAATAGGCCAAAAGAAAGTGCATATGGCTAGGCCGTTGGAGCCACGATGTCTAAATTATGAGACATGACTACACTTTAATTTACATAGTCTACAAGGCCTCTAGATAAGGAAAATTATCTGATGAGTGTCGGGACCAGCCTCGCCACAGCTAACTTTACAAAACAAAAATATATGTTCTAGCCATACAAAGCTCTGGAGCAACCTGGAGCTTGGTAACAACAGCTAGATACCCTATACTTCTAATGGGGAGATCTACTAGCACCTGTACCTGAAGCATGAAACGCAGGTCCCCCACAAGGGATGTCAGTGTGAGATAATATACTGAATATGTAAGGCAGGAAATATAGTATATGAAGTAACAACTCAAATGAAACTATACATTGGTGGAAGGATAAGAGACCACCTACAGTTATACTGTGGGATCTTGTACTTTATATTTTTTTATTACTTTACCTTTACTGTGTAATCTGTGCATAACATATAATATAAATGACCAGCAGATTAGTGGTAAATCTATATCAGGAACAGCCCTGGCAAGTCTTTTCATTTCACCCCTTGGGCTAACCCCCGTGATAGGATCGACCCTGGCTAGGTGATTCTTTCATCCCTCGGGTTTCCACCCATCGATAAGTAATGTACTTTATCTTTCAATTACTTTTAAGATGCTTCTCATAATATTAGTACTATATGACTGTAGATACAACCTATAACATGTAAATAATCAGAAAATACAACACCATATTGAAAGGGGTAGATTACACAAATAATGAAGTGCATAGGAGGTAGAACAACACATGAACTTTATTTAGTAGAATGAACTCATGTATCTTGCTATCCAAGTATGTATGCAGGTTTGCAAGTGACTATGTATGGGAGTATATGAACATGTGAAAGAATGGAGAAATAGTTTATAGTTGTGTCAGAGTTGGTAAGAGCCTCTATGTACCAAGGAAGAATCCAGATTTCATGCCAAGTAATACAAAATCGAGTAGCCTTACATACCTCGCTATTACCTCGAGATAACCTTACCTTCCTCCAAATATTTTATCTATAGTATATTGGGCGATAAAAATAACATCACCAGCTAATAGATACATCTTGGCAGCTCAATCTCATAGAAAAACAACACACGGGTGCAAGCATATAATTATAAACCCGAGCGTATCCTTTCAACCTTTCCGCCTCTAATCATATTTTCTAATACACATTCTCATATACTTGTGATGTGAATCCTATTATAGTGCTATAACTGTCTTACAATAGTCCACAAAGTACAACACATATCCATTATACAAAACATATAAGTAGGTGGCATAACATTGCGTCGTCTCGCTATATTTCGATGTCAACAATCCCAAATCCATTTTAACTTCAACCAAAATGCATAAAACATACTTACACATACAATAAGACTTAAAAAAATTTCAAAAATAGTTCCAAAATAGATGGAGGTCGTGGAGCAAAAATTCCCAACTACCAGCCCACAAGTTCTTGCTAGGAAAATAATTACAATATCATATAAGAACTCACTCTTGCAGGCCGTAAATAAGATACAGCAGCCTTGTTAAATCACTAACAAAATAAACCTTGTTAAAAATATAAGTCATACTTCATAACTCAGCTAACCAAGAAGATAAAAGCATCTCAAGTAACAAGAAAAGTGCACAACAATCCTTAGGACACATGCTGTCCAAATTTCCAGCACAAGCATAACTAGCATATACTTCTTATTTTTCATAAACAAACCATATTATGTATACATGTATCATTACTTAAACTTAAAGTCGAGGTTTAGTCTTGCTTTAGGAACCCTTTTAAGGTTGTGAGGGCTACTTTTCACACGTTGAAAGAGAGCAAAGAATAACCATGAAAAGCATATTTTTTTAACCAAATTAAAATGGCTTAAGGGAGCTGTTTCAAATCATTTTTAAAGGGGTATTTTGGCCGACTTACTAACAAATTTTTAGACTTACTGTATTCAGCTAGTGCTGCAGCTTCTTGCCTCTTTAACTAGGGCCTTATTTGATTCAAATTGGTTGGGCCTTGGCTGCCCACTTTTCCCTTTTGTCCTTACTTAGTTTTGGCCAAATTCACCAAGTGAGTTGTGTTTTACTTGGGACCTTTCTCTACTATTTTTGGGATAAAAATATTGTACATTTATGGTGCTAAAACATAGGATAAAGTTACACCATTAACATGGACTTTATTCGTTATTGGACTTGGACAAATTTGGCATAGGGCCTCATCTCCATTTAGCTAGCAAATTAATCTAAGTATGTAGGTGACTCACCTGCTAGCTTCCTAAGTTCTAGAAGCACCTCACTTCTTTCACCTCATTCGAGGTCATGATCTCCTCAATTTTACTGAAAACTAATTTACACTCGACCCTCTTCAGCGTTAGACATACATATCGCCCTATAATTTGAGATTGAAGCACTTTTAAAAATTGGCGCTAATTTGAAAAGCCATATCACGTTTCATTTACATAGTTCTAGTACTGTAAGATGTGGTGTGTTACATCCTTCCCCCTAGGAACATTCATTCTCGAATGTCAGCACAATTGGATAGCTTAACCATGTTTAAACTTTTACTTACACAAACTTTTGACAACACACTAAGTATTCAATTACACGTACCTATTAGTGTTCCAATTCTACATGTCGGACTTCCTCTTTAGCTTCAAATAAGTAGGGACATTTTGATTTCATCACATCCTCGGCCTTTTATGTTATCTCTTCTACTTTGCTGGTTTCTCTAAAGTACTTTTACTAAAACTATTTCTTTATTTCTTAGCTTCTTAACTTGACAATCTAGAATAGCAATAGGTACCTTTTCATATGTGAGATCTTCTGTTACCTGCACATCTTCAATAGGAGTGATACAAGATAGGTCACCTATGCATTTTCGAAGAACCGAGACATGAAAAATTGGATGAACCATTGAAAGCTCTTGGAGTCACTCTAGTTCATATGCAACCTGCCCAAACATCTTAATAATTCTATATGTACCTATGCAACGTGGGCTCAGTTTTCCTTTCCTACAAATTCTCATAACCCCTTTCATTGAAGAAACCTTTAAAAATACCCAATCCCTTACTGAGAATTCTAGTCCTCTCCTTCAAGCATCCGCATATGATTTGTGACATCTTTGGGCTATTTCTAGTTCCTGCTGTATTACCCTAACTTTTTCCATGGCTTGTTGTACAAAATCTGGCCCAATCAAGGTGGTTTCACCCATTTCAAACCATCTAATCAGCGACCTACATTTCCTTCCATACAAAGCTTTATAAGGTGCCATCTTGATACTTGAGTGGTAGCTATTATTATAGGAAAATTTAATAAGTGCCAAATGGTCCACCCAACTACCTTCAAAGTCTAATGCACAAGCTCGCAACATATCTTCAAGTGTTTGAATAGTGCACTCAACTTGACCGTCTGTATGAGGGTGGAATACTGTACTCATATTCACTTTTTTCCTAAACTCCTTTGGAAGGACTACAAAAACTTTGAGGTGAATTGAGCCCTCTAATCAGATATAATGGAGATTGGGACCCCATATAGCCTGACTATCTCTTTGAGGTATAACTTAGCATACTCTTCAGCTGTATAATCACTCTTAACTGGTAGGAAGTGTTCTGACTTTGTGAGTTTATCAACTATTACCCATATGGGGTCAAACTTCTGAAATGAGCGAGGCAACCCAGCAGCAAAATCCATATTAATCATATCCCACTTCCATGTTGGAAGCTCTATAAATTGCATATAACCTCTTAGCTATTGGTGCTCTACTTTTGCTTGTTGGCAATTAAGACATTGAGCCATAAATTCTGCAAGTTCCTTTTTCATGCCTCCCTACCAAAACATCCCCTTCAGGTCATGATACATCTTAGTTGATCCTAGATGGATGGAATATCGGGAATGATAGGCTTCATCCATTATCCTATTTCTTAATCCTTTAATATCAGGCACATATAATCTATTTTAGCAATACAGTACTCCATTTTGTGTAAGTTCAAATCCCTTCATCATACCATGACTCACGTTTTTCTTAAGCTGTTGTAGAACAAGATCCTCAAACTATTTTTCTTTCACCTCCATTACTAATGAAGATGTTGCTACATTATGTACAATAACCCCTTCCTTTGGAGTTTCAAGAAGGCGAACTCACAAAATGCCTAGTTGATGTAGATCTTTAGCCACTCCATGACTTTCCATGGCCTGATCAATATATATATGATTGTCTTACGACTGAAAGCATCAGCTACCACATTTGCCTTCCTCGGATGGTATAATATTTCATTGTCGTAATCCTTTATTAGCTCTAGCCATCTCTGTTGTCTTAAATTTAGGTCTTTCTGCTTAAAAATGTACAACAAACTCTTATGATCAGTGTATATGTCAACGTGAACCCCATACAGGTAGTGGTGCCATATTTTCAGAGCAAACACAACCGCTACTAGCTCTAGATCATGTGTTAGATAGTTGTTCTCATATGGCCATAGTTTTGTAGAGGCATAAGCAATTACCCTACCATGCTATGTCCGTACACACCCTACGCCAAATCTAGAAGCATCGCAATACACTACATACCCCTTGGTGCCTTTTGGAAGTATTAGCATAGGTGCAGAAGTTAGTTTGCTTTTCAACTCTTAGAAGATCCTTTCATAAGCATCATTCCATTGAAACTTCGTTGCCTTGTGTGTCAACTTTGTTAGTGGTGCAGAAATAGAAGAAAAACCTTCAACAAACCTTCTTTAATAAACTTCCAAACCTAGGAAGTTCCGAACTTCCATGGATGTTGTTGGTCTTGGCCAATCTTTCACAGCCTCTATCATTTGTGTATCAACCCTTATTCCCTCATAGAACACAATATGACCCAAAAATGCCACTAAGTTTAGCCAAAATTTACATTTAGAAAACTTGACATACAACTGTCAATCACGAAGAACTTGTAACACCTGTCGTAAGTTATTTCCATGGTCCTCTTCTGATCTTGAATATACCAAAATGTTATCGATAAATATTATCATCAACACATCCAAGAATGGCGTGAATACCCTGTTCATCATATACATAAAAACTATTGGTGCATTCCTTAGCCCAAATGACATAACAAGAAATTCAAAGTGACCATAGAATGTTCTGAAAGCTGTCTTGGGTAATCTTTCTCCTTCACCCTCACTTGATGATAACCTAATCTCACATCAATTTTTGAAAAACATTTGGAACCCTGTAACTGATCAAACAAATCATCAATCCTGGGGAGGGGGTATTTGTTCTTAAGTGTCACCCTTTCAATTGTTGATAATCAATACACGTTCTCAAGGTTCCATCCTTTTTATGTACAAATAACACTGGTGTACCCCAAGGGACAAACTAGGTCTTATAATATCCTTCTGCAATAAGTCTTTTAACTTCTCTTTTAATTCACGCAATTCTACCGACGCCATTCTATATGGAGGGATGGAAATAGTTGGAAGTAAGTCAATACCAAAATCTACTTCTCATTCTGGACGTAAACATAGAAGATCTTCAAGAAACACATCAACAAATTTATTCACTATTGGAGCTGATTAAATAGTTGGCGTTTCTTTCTCGATATCTCTTATTCTAACTAAATGACATATACCCCTTAGATATCATCTTTCTTGCCTTAAAATAAGAGATAAACTTACCTTTTGACACCCCAGCATTGTCTTCCCAGTCTTAATTTGGCCATCCACAGTGACATAACAAGAAGCTAACCAATCTATACCCATTATAATAACAAGTTCCATAATTTCTAGCTCAATAAGGTCAACCAATGTATCACAGTCACAAACAGTTACTACACAGTATGAATAAATCCTTCTAGCCATAATAGATTCACTGATTGGTGTAAACACTTCAAATGGTTTGTTCAATAATTTGGGTGTTCTCTTAAGCTTCCCAGCAGCTAATAGAGTCATGTATGATAGTGTAGAACTAGGGTCAATTAATGCGGATACATTATGTGAAAAGATGGACAATATACCTGTGACCACCTCAGGTGAAGCTTCTAAATTTTGCCGACTCCCCAGAGCATTAGTGCGATTCTGGACTGCGCTAGAGCTAGCTGCCCCTCTAACACCTCTACCATGACTTGTAGGTGCTTACTGACCCTTACCGAAGGGAGGAACTAATGATGATGATGCAACAACTGATCTAGTAGGTTATGTTACATCGCCCATATGTCTCCTTGGGCAATCTCTCATCATATACCCTGGCGCACCATACCAATAACAAGCATTTGTAGCAAAACAACATATACCTGAATAACCCCTTCCATACTTTTTACAAGGCTTCCTAGGTGTCATTTGCTGGCCTATCGAATATCCTGCCTTGCACCTTGTCCCTCATCTCGTTGACCAAACTGATTACTTCTAGACCCTTGAAGTTGTGGTGGAGCACTAGCTGCAGAGTAGGAGGACGATGTCTTAGGCAATTTATTAGAAAACCGAGGCCTAAACTCACCTTGGGACAATGTAAACGACCCTGTAGATTTGACCCTTTTGGTCTGCCCCCTTTCCAACTGTTGTATCCTTCTTCTTTTCCTCTGATCCTCCAATTTCTATGCAAAAGCTTACTTACTCGCTATATCCATGTATTTATTCAAGGAAGCAATGGTACAGTCTCTGATGATTTACATATCCAATCAATCCACATATCGATGAAATCTATTTTGCCATAGTAATAACTGCATTAAGAGCATACTGGGCCAGACAATTAAATTGAAGGCTATACTCCCTCACGCTCATATTCCCTTAGTGAAGGTTCTGGAACTGATGCACATGGGCCTCTTGGATCTCTAATGGCAATTAATGGTCAAGAAATGGTTCTTTGAACTCCTTCCAAGTAACTTGAGGTGCATCTATACCCTTAGATTGCTTCAAAGATTCATACCACAGTATAGCCACACACTTCAACCTATATGCCGCTAACTCGACAGCTTCTGTACCACTCACATACATAACATCTAAAGTGTGTTGAATCTGATCAATAAAGTCTTGGGGATCTTCATTAGTATCTGACCTAGTGAAGGATGAAGGGTACAAATTAAGGAAGTCACGTATCCTTGTGCTAGCTGCTCTATTTGCAACACCTGTGCCTATAACTGGACCTTTCTGTCTTTGACCTTGGCTAACAACTATACGAGTCAATAGTTAGACTGCATTTCTCAGATCATGTACGGTAGCATCGATAGGTAGTTCTGGGGAATTTCACTACTTCCTAGTTCATTAGGAGCTAGAGGAGTTGGAAAGGTCTGTGACAGAGACTCATCTTGAGCCTCATTTCGTTGTCTCAAGTGACTGACTGGGTATACCAACCACCACTTCTACTTCCTTTCCTTTACCTTTGGTTTTCCTGGTTTCTGGCATACTTGTTGTACAAAATAATTTAGGAGTTAGATACAATCCACCTATCACTCTTAGCTCTATGGCGCGATCTAAAGAATGAAAAGAAAGTGACAACTCCTAAATGATACGTAGCCTCATTCTTATAAATGTGGTGCAGAGCACATAGATAAACAAGTCTCTTCATAGACACGGCTTTGTAGACTCCTTAGGATGATCCACTCTGATACAATTTTTGTCACACCCAAAGTCCTATTAAGGCGGACTAGCACCTGTTGCCAATAAGGCTCGGGAGAACCAACCTGTATCCATGCGCTTTCTACACATATTATAAGGGATTTCTACATTCAACATACCTTTAAGAAAGTAAATAATAATAACAAGCCAAAAAGAAATGCATATGGCTAGGCCATTAGGGCCACGATGTCTAAAGTATGAGACATGACCACATTTTAATTTACATAGTCTGCAAGGACTTTAGATAAGGAAAATTATCTAATGAGTGTCGGGAAAGGCCCAGCCTCAGCTAATAATACAATACAAAAATATAAGCTCGAGGTACACAAAGCTCCAAAGCAACCTGGAGCTTGGTAACAATTGCTGGATACCCTATACTTCTAATGGAGAGATCTACTAGCACCTGTAGCTAAAACATGAAATGCAGGTCTCCCACAAGGGATGTCAGTCTGAAATGATGTACTGAATATGTAAGGCATAAAATACTGTATATAAAGTAACAACTAAAATGAAACTATGCACTCGTGTAAGGATAAGAGACCACCTCTAGTTATGCTATGGGAACTTGTACTTTATGTTCATTTTATTACTTTACCTTTACTATATAATCTTTGCATAACGTATAATACAAATGAGTAGCAGATCAGTGGTAAATCTATACTGGGATCGGCCTTGGCTAGGCTTTTACTGTTATCCCTTAGGCTACGAGCCATGATAGGATCGACCTTGGCTAAGTGATTCTTTCACCCCTCGGGTTACCACCCATCGATGAGCAAAGTACTTTATATTTAAATTACTTTTGAGATGCTTCTCATAATATTGGTACTGTAGGACTGTAGATACAGCCTATGACATGTAAATAATCACAAAAGACAACACCATACTGAAAGGAGTAAATTACACAAATAATGAAGTGCATAGGAGGTAGAACAACACATGTCTATATTCAAGGAAGCAATTGTATAGTCTCTGACAATATACGTATCCAATCTATCCGCAAATTGATGAACTCTCTTTTCCATTGTAGCAACTACATTAAGAGCATACCTGGCCAGGGAATTAAATTGAAGGGTATACTCCCTCACGCTCATATTCCCTTGGTGAAGATTTAGGAATTGATCTGGTCTTTTGGGTCTCTAATGGCAAGTAATAGTCAAGAAATGGTTCTTGAACTCCTTCAACGTAACTTGAGGTGCATCTATACCCTTAGATTGCTTCAAAGCCTCATACCATAATATAGACACACATTTCGACCTATATGTCTCTAACTCGATAGCTTTTGTACCACTCACATACATAACATCTAAAGTGTGTTGAATCTGATCAATAAAGTCTTGGGGATCTTCATTAGGATCTGACCCAGTGAAGGATGAAGGGTACAAATTACGGAAGTCACGTATCTCATGCTAGTTGCCCTATTTGCACCACCTGCGCCTATAACTGGACCTTCCTATCTTTGACCTTGGCCAGCAACTATATGAGTTAATAGTTGGTCTGCATTTCTTAGATCCTGTACGGTAGCATCGATAGGTGGTTCTGGGGCAATTTCACTACTTCCTAGTTCATCAGGAGCTAGAGGAGTTGGAGAGGTCTGTGATAGAGACTCATTTTGAGCCTTATTTCGTTGTCTCACCCGACAGGGTATACCAACCACAACTTCTACTCCCTTTCTTTTACCTTTGTTTTTCCTGGTTTCTGGCATACTTACTATACAAAATAATTTAGGAGTTAGACACAATCCACGAATCACACTTAGCTCTATCGTATAATCTAAAGAATGAAAAGAAAGTAACAACTACGAAATGACATTCTTATAAATGTGGTGCTGAACACATCGATAAACAAGACTCTACATAGACACGGCTTTGTAGACCCCCTAGGATGACCCGCTCTGATATAATTTTTGTCACGCCCAAAGTCCCATTAAGGCAAACTAGCACCCGTTGCTGATAAGGCTCGGGAGAACCAACCTGTATCCATGCGTTTTCTACAAATATTATAAGGGATTTGTACATTCAATATTCCTTTAAGAAATTAAATGGTAATCACAAGCCAAAAGGAAATGCATATGGCTAGGCTATTGGGGCCACCATGTCTAAAGTATGAGACATGAACACATTTTAATTTATGTAGTCTATAAGGACTTTAGATAAGAAAAATTATTTGATGAGTGTCGGGACAGGCCCAGCCTTAGCTAACTATACAATAAAAAAATATAAGATCTAAAGACACAAAGCTCCAAAGCAACTTGGAGCTTGGCAACAACAACTGGATACCGTATACTCCTAATGGGGAGATCTACTAGCACCTGTACCTGCAACATGAAACGCAGGTCCCCCACAAGGGACATCAGTCTGAGATAATGTACTAAATATGTAAGGCATAAAATATTGTATATAAAGTAACAACTCAAATGAAACTATGCACTAGTGTAAAGATAAGAGACCACCTGTAGTTAAATTGTGGGATCCTGTACTTTATGTTCGATTTATCACGTTACCGTTAATATATAATCTTTGCACAACATATGATACAAATGACCAGCAGATCAATGGTAAATCTATATCGGGATCGGCCTTGGCTAGGCTTTTACTTTCACCCCTTTGGCTACACCCCATGATAGGATCGACCATGGCTAGGTGATTCGTCCACCCCTCAGGTTACCACCCATCGATAAGCAATATACTTTAAATTTTCAATTACTTTTTTGATGCTTCTCATTATATTGGAATTGTAGAACTGTAGATATAGCCTATGACATGTAAATAATCAGAAAAGACAACATCATAGTGAAAGGAGTAGATTACACAAATAATGAAGTGCATAGGAGGTAGAACAACACATGAACTTTATTTAGTAGAAAAAATTCGTGTATCTTGGTATCCAGGTATGTATGTAGGTTTGCAAGTGACTATGTATAGGAGCATATGAACATGTGAAAGAGTGGAAACACGGTTAATAGTTGTGTCGGAGTTGTTAAGAGCCTCTATGTACCAAGGAAGAATCTTGATTTCATGCCAAGTAATACGAATTCGAGTAGCCTTACATACCTCGCTATTACCTCAAGATAACCTTTCCTTCCTCTAAATATTTATCTACAATATATTAGGTGATGAAACTAACATTAGCAGCCAATAGATACATCTTAACAGCCCAATCTCATAAAAAAACAACACACGGGCAGCAAGCGTATTATTATAAACCCAAGCGTATCCTTTCAATCTTTCTGCCTCTAATCATATTTTCTATTACACATTCTGATATACATATCATCTGCAGCCTACTTTAGTGTCATAAAGTCTTATAATATCCCACAAAGCACAACACATAATAATTATACAAAACCTATAAGTAGTTGGCGGCATAACGTTATGTCATCTCGCTACAGTTCGATGTCCACAATCCCAAATCTATTTTCACCTCAACCAAACTGCATATAACATAACTACACATACAGTCAACACTAAAACAATTCAAAAATAGTTCCAAAACTGATGGAGGTCGTGGAGCAATAATTCCCAACCACCATCCCACAAGTTCGTACTAAGAACACAATTACGATATCATATAAGAACTCACTCTTGCAGGCTGCAAATAAGGTGCAGTAGCCTAGTTACATCACTAATAAAATAAACTTTGTTAAGAACATAAGTCATACTTCATAACTCAACCAACAAAGAAGAGAAAAGCCTCTCAAGTAACGAGAAAACTGCACAATAATCCTTAGGACACATGGTGTCCAAATTTCTAGCACAAGAATAAATCACATAAGCTTCATGTTTTTCATAAAGAAACCATATTATGTATACAAGTATCATTACCTACTCTTAACATCAAGGTCTAGTCTTGCTTTTGGAACCATTGTATGGTTGTGAGAGCTACTTTTCACACGTTGAAAGAGAGCAAAGAATAACCAAGAAAAGCAAATATTTGTCCAAATTAAAATGGCTTAAGGGAGATGTTTCAAATCCTTTTTAAAGGGGGATTTTGGCCAACCTACTAAAGAATATTTAGCCTTAATTTATTAGTCTAGTGGTGCAGCTTATTTCCCCTTTCACATGGGCCTTATTGGGTTCAAATTGGTTGGGCCTTGGCTGCCCACTTTCCCTTTGTTCCTTACTTAGTTTTAGCCGAATTCACCAAGTGAGTTCTCTTGTAATTGGACCCTTTCTGTACTATTCTTGGGCTGAAAATATTGTCTATTTACAGTGCTAAAACATGGGATAAAGTTACACCAATAAAATGGACATTATTCATTTTTGGACTTAGACAGATTCGACATAGGGCCTTATCTCTGTTTAACTAGCATATTTAAGCTAAGCATGTAGGTGACTCGACTGCTAGCTCCCTAAGTTCTATGAGAACCTCACTTCTTTCACCTCTTTTAAGGTCATGATCTTCTCAATTTGACTTAAAACTTATTTACACTCGATCCTCTTCGGCGTTAGACATACATATCTCCGTTTAATTTGAGATTCAAGCACTTTTAAAAATTGGTGCTAGTTTTAAAAGCCATATCACGTTTCATTTGTACAGTACTAGTACTGTAAGATGTGGGGTGCTGCATCTCTTAGAATATGTATTGACTATTGGCAACTTAATAGGGTCACCATAAAGAATAAGTACCATCTCCCAAGGATTGATGATTTGTTTGACAAACTTCATGGTGCTTGTCACTTCTCTAAGATTGATCTTTGGTTGGGGTATCATCAAGTGAAGATGAAGGAGTGTGACATTCCCAAGATGGCTTTCTGGTCTAGGTTTGGGCATTATGAATTCGTGGTTATGTCTTTTGGGTTGACCAATGCACCGGCTATCTTCATGGATCCTATGAATAGGGTCTTTGAACCCTACCTTTATTTGTTTGTTGTGGTTTTAATTGATGATACCTTGATCTACTCTCATAGTGAGGAGAAGCATGTGAGTCATTTGAGGGTGGTGCTTCAAAGATTGAGGGAAGAGAAATTGTATGCTAAGTATGAAAAGTGTAAATTTTGATTGAAAGAGGTTGCCTTTCAAGGTCATATGGTGTCTGGGGATGGTATTAAGGTGGATCTTAAGAAAACAAATGTGATTATAAGTTGGCCTAGACATTTGAGCCCGTCAGATATTAGAAGCTTCTTGGGCTTAGCTAGTTACTTTGGGAGATTTGTGAATGGTTTCTATTCTATTGCTTCTCCCATGACTAAGTTGACCCAAAAGAATGCTGAGTTTGTGTGGACCGAGGAATGTGAAAATATTTTCCAAACCTTGAAGGATTTGGTTGTCTTCGCTCCTATTTTGTCTCCATTGGAAGGGTTAAAAGGGTTTGTTGTGTGTTGTGATGCCTCTCGAATTGGTTTGGATTGTATCTTGATAAAAAATGGTAAGTTTATAGCCTATGTTTCTAGACTACTCAAGGTGCATCAAAAGAATTATCCGACTTATGATCTTCAATTATCTGTTATGGTATTTGCTTTGAAAATTTGGCGTCATTATTTTTATGGGGTGCATGTTGATGCATTTACCAATCATAAGAGTCTCCATTATGTGTTCACCCAAAAAGATCTCAAGTTGAGGCAACAAAGGTGGTTAGAGCTTCTTAAGGATTATGATATGAGTTTGTATTATCACCCCGGTAATGCTAATGTTGTGGTCGATGCTTTGAGTAGGGTGTCTATTGGTAGCCTTGCTCATGATGATGGTGGGGGAAAAGAGGTAGATAAAGAGGTTCCTTGGTTGTCTAGATACGGGGTTAGGTTGGAAGAGGTTAATAATGGTGGTATTGTGTTTGTTGATGGCTCTAAATCTTCCTTGGTTGATGAAGTAAAAGCAAAGCAGATCTTTAACCCTTCTTGTTAGAATTGAAGACCTTGGCGAGAGGTGGCAAGGTGGAGGTTTTCTCCCAAGGGGGAGATAGTGCCCTTAGGTACCAAGATAGGTTATGTGTGCCTTGTGAGGATGACTTGAGAAAGTGGATTCTTGATGAGGCTCATAATTCTTTTTATTCTATTCATCCAATTCTACCAAGATGTATAAAGATTTGAGGGATGTGTGTTGTTAGGGAGGTATGAAGAAAGACATTGCCAAATTTATATCCGGTTGTTATAGTTGCCAACAAGTCAAGGTCGAACAACAATGGGCGGGTGGCCTAACCCAAGAAGTAGAGATTCCTACTTGGAAGTGGGAGGAAATTAACATGGTTTTTGTGGTTGGGTTGACTAAGACTAGAAAGGGTCTTGATTCTATTTGCATTTTGGTTGATAGAATGACAAAGTAGGCTCATTTCCTACCATTAAGACTATTTAGGGAGTCGAAGATTGTGCTAGGTTGTATATTCATGAGTTGGTTTGATTGCATGGGGTGCCTTTGACTATTATATCGAATCATGGTACTCAATTCACTTCTCACTTTTGGAGGAATCAACAAGTCAAAAGTGCTACATGGGAGGTCGAAATAGACATGCAAAAGCAATGTCCCTATGTCTACCATTCTACTCAAGCCTAAGGTACTAATTCTAAGTCTTCTATGTTATTTCATGTCTCATGTGTCAACCCTTTATGTCATTTGCATTCATTCATGTTTATGTTGACAAGTTCATGGTGATTTTAACACTTATATTGAGATTTTTGAAGATAGTGTTTAAGTGCATTATTGCATTATTGTTGGGGCTGATTTCTCCATTATTACTCTTCTTATATGCGCTTCTTTGGCATGTAAGGACGAACCTTCCCAAGGGGAAGATATTGAAACGACCCCAAAAAGTTTTCAAAAATGTGCCTCGGAAGTGCCCATAATCATAATTTCCATATATCTCAAATTTCACGCATGATGTCGAATATTCAACTTTGCATTCAACTTGGCATACAACTGTCGATCACGAAGAACTTGTAACACCTATCGTAAGTGATTTTCATGGTCCTCTACTGATCTTGAATATACAAAAATGTCATCTATAAATTATATCAACACATCCAAGAATGGCTTGAATACCCTGTTCATCAGATCCATAAAAACTGTTGGTGCATTCGTTAGCCCAAATAACATAATAAGAAATTCAAAGTGACCAGAGCGTGTTCTGAAAGTTGTCTTGGGTAATCTTTCTCCTTCAACCTCACTTGATGTTAACCGGATCTCAAATCAGTTATTGAAAAGCATTTAGCACCCTGTAGCTGATCAAATAAATCATCAATCCTAGGGAGGGGGTATTTGTTCTTAATTGTCACCCTATTCAATTGTTGATAATCAATACACGTTCTCAAGGTGTTGTCCTTCTTATCTACAAATAACACTCATGCACCCAAGGGGATACACTAGGTCGTATAAAACCCTTCTACAATAACTCTTTTAACTGCTCTTTTAATTCACACAATTCTATAGAGGCCATTCTATATAGAGGGATGGAAATAGTTGCATGGAAGTAAGTCAATACCAAAATCTACTTCTCATTATGGAGGTAAACATGGAAGATTTCAAGAAACACATCAACGAATTCATTCACTATTGGAACTGATTGAAGAGTTGGCTATTCTTCCTCCATATCCCTTATTCTAACTAAATGATATATATACCCCTCAGATATCATCTTTCTTGCCTTTAAATAAGAGATAAACTTACCTTTTGCCGCCCCAACATTGCCTTCCCAGTCAAGAACTACCTCATTTGGAAAGTGGAAGTGGACTCTCTTAGTTCGGCCATCCATAGTGGCATAGCAAGAAGCTAACCAATCCATACTCATTATAATATCAAGTTCCACCATTTCTAGCTCAATAACGTCAGCCAATATATCAAGGTCACAAACAGTTACTACATAGTCATAATAAATCCTTCTAGCCATAATAGATTCACTGGTTGGTGTAAATACTTCGAATGGTTTGTTCAATAATTTGGGTGTTCTATTAAGCTTCCCAGCAACTAATGGAGTGATGTATGATAGTGTAGAACTAGGGTCAATCAATGCTTAGAGTCTATTACAAAATAGAGGACTAAGCTCAATTGGGACAATGTAACTGCCCCGTAGATCCAACCCTTTTGACCTGCCCCCTTTCCAACTCTTATGTCCTTCTTTTCCTCTGATACTCCAATTTCTATGCAAAAGCTTACTTCCTCGCTATATCCATGTATTTATTCAAGGAAGCAATGGTACAATCTCTGATGAGATACCTATCCAATCTATCCACATATCGATGAACTCTATTAGCCATAGTAACAACTACATTAAGAGCATACCGGGCCAGGCAATTAAATTGAAGGCTATACTCCCTTACGCTCATATTCCCTTAGTGAAGGTTTTGGAACTGATCTGCACGGGCCTCTTGGATCTCTAATGGCAATTAATGGTCAAGAAATGGTTCTTTGAACTCCTTCCAGGTAACTTGAGGTGCATCTATACCATTAGATTGCTTCAAAGCTTCACACCACAATATAGCCACACCCTTCAACCTATATGTCTCTAACTCGATAGCTTCTGTACCACTCACATACATAACATCTAAAGTTTGTTGAATCTGATCAATAAAGTCTTGGGGATTTTCATTAGGATCTAACTAGTGAAGGATGAAGGGTACAAATTAAGGAAGTCACGTATACTCGTGCTAGCTACTCTGTTCGCAACACCTGCACCTATAATTGGATCTTCCTGTCCTTGACCTTGGCTAGCAACTATACGAGTCAATAGTTAGATTGCATTTCTCAGATCCTGTACGGTAGCATCGATTGGTAGTTCTGGGGAATTTCACTACTTCCTAGTTCATTAGGAGCTAGAGGAGTTGGAGAGGTATGTGACAGAGACTCATTTTTAGCCTCATTTCGTTTTCTCAACTGACTGACTGGGTATACCAACCACCACTTCTACTTCCTATCCTTTACCTTTGTTTTTCCTGGTTTCTGCCATACTTGTTGTACAAAATAATTTAGGAGTTAGATACAATCCACCTATCACTCTTAGCTCTATGGCACGATCTAAAGAATGAAAAGAAAGTGACAACTCCTAAATGATACGTAGCCTCATTCTTATAAATGTGGTGTAGAGCATATCGATAAACAAGACTCTTCATAGATACGACTTTGTAGACCCCTTAGGATGACCCACTCTGATATAATTTTTGTCACACCCAAAGTCCCATTAAGGCGGACTAGCACCAGTTGCCGATAAGGCTCAGGAGAACCAACCTGTGTCCATGCGCTTTCTACACATATTATAAGGGATTCTACATTCAACATACCTTTAAGAAAGTAAACGATAATAACAAGCCAAAAAGAAATGCATATGGCTAGGCCATTGGGGCCACTATGTCAAAAGTATGAGACATGACCTCATTTTAATTTACATAGTCTACAAGGACTTTAGATAAGAAAAATTATCTGATGAGTGTCGGGATAGTCCCAGCCTCAGCTAACTATACAATACAAAAATATAAGCTCGAGGTAGACAAAGCTCCAAAACTCCTGGAGCTTGGTAGCAATAGCTGGATACCCTATACTCCTAATGGAGAGATCAACTAGCACCTATAGCTACAACATGAAACGTAGGTCCCCCACAAGGGATGTCAGTCTGAAATGATGTACTGAATATGTAAGGCAGAAAATACTATATATAAAGTAACAACTAAAGTGAAACTATGCACTATGTTCATTTTATTACTTTACCTTTACTATATAATCTTTGCACAACGTATAATACAAATGAGTAACAGATCAGGGGTAAATCTATACTAGGATCGACCTTGGCTAGGCTTTTATTGTTACCTCTTAGGCTACGAGCCATGATAGGATCGACCCTAGCTAGGTGATTCTTTCACCCCTCGGGTTACCACCCATCGATGAGCAATGTACTTTATCTTTAAATTAATTTTGAGATGCTTCTCATAATATTGGTATTGTAGGACTCTAGATACAGCCTATGACATGTAAATAATCATAAACGACAACACCACAGTGAAAGGAGTAGATTACACAAATAATGAAGTGCATAGGAGATAGAACAACACATGAACTTTATTTAGTAGAACGAACTCGTGTATCATGCTATCCAAGTATGTATGAAGTTTTGCAATTGACTATGTATGGGAGCATATGAATATGTGAATGAATAGAGACACGGTTAATAGTTGTGTCGGAGTTGGTAAGAGCCTCTATGTACCAAGGAAGAAAATAGATTTCATGCCAAGTAGTATGAAATCGAGTAGCCTTACATACGTCACTATTACCTCGAGATAACCTTCCCTTCCTCAAAATTTTTTATATAAAATATAGTGGGTGATAAAAAAAGCATCTGCAACTAATAGATACATCTTGGAAGCCCAATCTCATAGAAAAACAACACACGAGCATAAGCGTATAATTATAAACTCAAGCGTATCCATTCAACCTTTCCGCCTCTAATCATATTTTCTAATGCACATTCTCATATACATGTGATTTGTAGCCTATTATAGTGCTATAAAAATCTTACAATAGCCCCAAAAGTACAACACATAACAATTATACAAAACATATAAGTAGGCGGCATAACGTTACGTCTTCTCGCTACATTTCGATGTCAACAATCCCAAATCCATTTTAACTTCAATCAAACTGCATATAACATACTTACACATACAATCAGCCTTAAAACAGTACAAAAATAGTTCCAAAATACATGGAGGTCGTGGAGCAACAATTCCAAACAACCAGCCCACAAGTTCGTGCTAAGAGCACAATTACGATATCATATAAGAACTCACTCTTGCTGGCTGTAAATAAGGTGCATCATCCTGGTTAAGTTGCTAACAAAATAAAACTTGTTAAAAACATAAGTCATACTTCATAACTCAGCCAACTAAGAAGAGAAAAGCCTCTCAAGTAACAATAAAAATGCACAACAATCCTTAGGACACATGCTGTCCAAATTTCCTGCGCAAGCATAACTAGCATATACTTCTTGTTTTTCATAAACAAACCACATTATGTATACAAGTATGATTACTTATATTTAACTTTAAGGTTTAAGCTTGCTTTAGGAACCCTTGTAAGGTTGTGAGGGCTACTTTTCACACGTTGAAAGAGAGCAAACAATAACCAAGAAAAGCAAATTTTTTGTCCAAATTATAGTGGCTTAAGGGAGCTGTTTTAAATCATTTTTAAAGGGTATTTTGGCTTACCTACTTAGGACTTTTTAGACTTACTTTATTCTGCTAGTGATGCAGCTTCTTGCCTCTTTCACTTGGGCCTTATTTGGTTCAAATTTGGGCCATGGCTGCCCACTTTTCCCTTTTGTCCTTACTTAGTTTTGGCCCAATTCACCAAGTGAGTTGTGTTTTACTTGAGCCCTTTCTCAACTATTCTTGGGCTAAAAATATTGTCCATTACGGTGCTAAAACATGGGATAATGTTACACCCTTAATATTGACTTTATTCATTATCGGACTTGGACAAATTTGGCATAGGGCCTCAACTCCGTTTAGCTAGCATATTTAAGCTAAGTATGTATATGACTCACCTGCTAGCTTCATATGGCCTACAAGAACCTCACTTCTTTCACCTCATTTGAAGTTGTGATCTCCTCAATTTGGCTTAAAACTTATTTAAACTCGACCCTCTTCAGCGTTAGACATACATATCGCCCTATAATTTGAGATTGAAGCAGTTTTAAAAATTGTCTCTAATTTGAAAAGCCATATCACGTTTCATTTGCATAGTACTAATACAGTAAGATGTGGGGTGTTATATCCTCACCCCTTTTAGGAACATTCGTTCTCGAATGTTAGCACAATTGGATAGCTTAACTAAGTTTAAATCTCTACTGACACAAACGTTTGACAACACACTAAGTATTTAATTACAGGTACCTATTAGTGTTCCAATTCTACATGTTGGACTTCTTCTTTAGCTTCAAATACATAGGGGTAGTTTGATTTCATCACATCCTCGACCTCCTATGTTATCTCTTCTGCTTTGCTGGTTCGCTAAAGTACTTTTACTGAAGCTATTTCTTTATTTCTTAGCTTCTTAACTTGACAATCTAGAATAGAAATAGGTACCTCTTCATATGTGAGATCTTCTATTACCTACACATCTTCAATAAGAGTGATACAGGATGGGTCACCTATGCATTTTCGAAGAATTGAGACATGAAAAATTGGATGAACCATTGAAAGCTCTTGGAGTCACTCTATTTCATATGCAACCTGCCCAAACTTCTTAATAATTCTATATGTCCCTATGTAATGTGGGCTTAGTTTTCCTTTCCTACCAAACCTCATTACCACTTTCATTGGATACACCTTTAAAAATACCCAATCCCATACTGAGAATTCTAGTCCTCTCCTCCAAGCATCTGCATATGATTTGTGACAACTTTGGGCTGTTTCTAGCTGTGGCTGTATTACCCTAAATTTTTCCATGGCTTGTTGTACTAGATCTGGCCCAATCAAGGTGGTTTCACCCACTTCAAACCATCTAATTGGCGACCTACATTTCCTTCCATACAAAGCTTTATAAGGTGCCATCTTGATACTTGAGTGGTAGCTATTATTATAGGCAAAATTCAATAAGTGGGAAATTGTCCACCCAACTACCTTTAAAGTCTAATGCACAAGCTTGCAACATATCTTCAAGTGTTTGAATAGTGCGCTCAACATGACCATCTGTCTGAGGGTGGAATACTGTACTCAAATTCACTTTTTCCCTAAACTCCTTTGGAAGGACTGCAAAACTTTGAGGTGAATTAAGCCCCCCAATCAGATATAATGGAGATTGGGACCCCATATAGCCTAATTATCTCTTTGAAGTATATCTTAGCATACTGTTCAGCTGTATAATCACTCTTAACTGGTAGGAAGTGTTTTGACTTTGTGAGTCTATCAACTATTACCCATATGGAGTCAAACTTATGAAATAAGCGAGCAACTCAACAACAAAATCCATATTAATCATATCCCACTTCTATGTTGGAAGCTCTATAAATTGCATATAACCTCCTGGCTTTTGGTGCTCTACTTTAGCTTGTTGGCAATTTGAACATTGTGCCATAAATTCCGCAAGGTCCTTTTTCATGCCGCCCCACCAAAACATCCCCTTCAGGTCATGATACATCTTAGTTGATCCTGGATGGATGGAATATCAGGAATGATGGACTTCTTCCGTTATCCTCTTTCTTAATACATTAATATCAGGCACACATAATCTATTTTGGCAATACAATACTCCATTTTGTGTAAGTTCAAAGCCCTTCATCATACCTTGACTCACATTTTTCTTAAGCTGTTGTAGAACAAGATCCTCAAACTGTTTTTCTTTCACCTCTATTACTAATGAAGACGTTGCTACATTTAGTACCATAATCCCTTCCTTTGGAGTTTCAAGAAGGCGAACTCCCAAAATGCCTAGTTCATGTAGATCCTTAGCCACTTCGTGACTTTCCATGGCCTGATAAATAGTATACATGATTTCCTTACGACTCAAAGCATCGACTACCACATTTGTCTTCCTCGGATGGTATAATAGTTCAATGTCATAATCCTTTATTAGCTCTAGCCATCTCTGTTGTCTTAAAATTAGGTCTTTGCTTAAAAATGTACTTTAAACTCTTATGATTAGTGTATATGTCAATGTGAACCCCATACAAATAGTGGTGCCATATTTTCAGAGCAAACACAACCGCTACTAGCTCAAGATCATGTGTTATATAGTTTTTCTCATATAGCCATACTTTGCTAGAGGCATAAGCAATTACCCTACCATGCTATGTCAGTACACACCCTAAGCCAACTCTTGAAGCGCTCGCAATATACTACATACCCCTCGGTGCCCTTTGGAAGTATTAGCATAGGTGCAGAAGTTAGTCTGCTTTTCAACTCTTGGAAGCTCCTTTAATAAGCATCATTCCATTGAAACTTCGTTGCCTTGTGTGTCAACTTTGTTAGTGGTGCAGAAATAGAAGAAAAACCTTCAAAAAACCTTCTGTAATAAACTTCCAAATCTAGGAAGCTCCGAAGTTCCATGGATGTTGTTGGTCTTGGCCAATCTTTCACATCCTCTATCTTTTGTGTATCAACCCTTATTCCCTCATCGGACACAATATGACCCAAAAATGCCACTAATTTTAGCCAAAATTTACATTTATAAAACTTGACATATAACTTTCGATCACGAAGAACTTGTAACACATGTCATAAGTGATTTGCATAGTCCTCTTCTGATCTTGAATATACCAAAATGTCATCTATAAATACTTTCACAAACACATCCAAGAATGGCTTGAATACCCTGTTCATTAGATCCATAAAGACTATTGGTGCATTCGTTAGCCCAAATGATTTAACAAGAAATTCAAAGTGACCATAGCATGTTCTGAAAGCTATCTTGGGTAATCTTTCTCCTTCACCCTCACTTGATGATAACCTGATCTCAAATCTATTTTTGAAAAGCTTTTGGCGCCCTATAAGTGATCAAATAAATCATCAATCCTGGGGAGGGGGTATTTGTTCTTAATTGTCACCCTATTCAATTGTTGATAATCAATACACATTTTCAAGGTGCTATCCTTTTTATGTGCAGACAATACTCGTGCACACCAAGGGGATACACTAGGTCATATAAAACCCTTCTGCAATAACTCTTTGAACTGCTCTTTTAATTTACACAATTCTATTGAGGCCATTCTATATGGAGGGATGGAAATAGTTGCATGGAATTAAGTCAATACCAAATTCTACTTCTCATTCTAGAGTTAAACCTGGAAGATTTCAAGAAATACATCAACAAATTCATTCAATATTGGAACTGATTGAAGAGTTGGCGATTCTGCCTCTATATCCCTATTTCTAACTAAATGAAATATATACCCCTTAGATATCATCTTTCTTTCCTTAAAATAAGAGATAAACTTACCTTTTGGCACCCCAACATTGCCTTCCCAGTCTTAGATCGGCCATCCACAGTGGCATAGCAATAAGCTAACCAATCCATACCCATTATAATATCATGTTCCACCATTTCTAGCTTAATAAGGTCAGCCAATGTATTACGATCACAAACAGTTATTACACAGTCATGATAAATCCTTCTAGCCATAATAGATTCACTTGTTAGTGTAAACACTTCAAATGGTTTGTTCAATAATTTGGGTGTTCTCTTAAGCTTCCCAGTAACTAATGGAGTGATGTGTGATAGTGTAGAACTAGGGTCAAATAATGCAGATACATTATGTTAAAAGATGGACAATATACCTGTGATCACCTCAGGTGAAGCTTCCAAATTATTCCTACTCCCCAGAGCATTAGTGCGATTCTGGACAGCCCTAGAGCTAGTTGCCCCTCTAATACCTCTAACACAACTTGTAGGTACTTGTTGACCCTTACCGAATGGAGGAACTGATGATTATGATGCAACAACTGATCCAGTAGGTTGTGCTATATCCCCCATACGTCTCCTTGGAGAATCTCTCATCATATGCCCTGGCGCACCATACTAATAACAGACATTTGTACCAACATGACATAAACCTGAATTACTACGTCCACACTATTTACAAGGATGCCTAGGTCACTTGCAGGCCTGTCGAATATCCTGCCATGCACCTTGTCCCTCACCTCATTGACCAAAATGATTACTTCTATACCCTTGAAGTTGTGGTGCAGCACTAGTTGCAGAGTAGGAGGATGATGGCCTAGCAGTCTATTGGAAAACTGAGGCCTAAGCTCACCTTGGGGCAATGTAAACTACCCCGTAGATCTGACCCTTTTGGCTGGCCCCCTTTCCAACTCATGTGGCCTTCTTCTTTTCCTCTAATCCTCCATTTTCTGTGCAAAAGCTTACTTTTTCGCAATATCCATGTATTTATTCAAGGAAGCAATGGTACAATCTCTGACCAGATATGTATCCAATGTATCCTCATATCGATGAACTCTATTTGCCATAGTAGCAACTACATTTAGAGCATACCTGGCCAGGGAATTAAATTGAAGGGTATACTCCCTCATGCTCATATTCCCTTGGTGAAGGTTCAGGAACTGACCTGCATAGGCCTTTTGAGTCTCTAATGGTATGTAATGGTCAAGAAATGGTTCTTTGAACTCCTTCCAGGAAACTTGAGGTGCATCTATACCCTTAGATTGCTTCCAAGCTTCATACCACAATATAGCCACACCCTTCAACCTATATGTCGCTAACTCGACAGCTTCTGTACCATTAACATACATAACATCTAAAGTGTATTGAATCTGATCATTAAAGTCTTGGGGATCTTCATTAGGATCTGACCCAGTGAAGGATGAAGGGTGTAAACTAAGGAAGTCATGTATCCTCGTGTTAGCTTCCCTATTCGCACCACTTGCGCCTATAACTGGACCTTCCTCTCCTTGACCTTGGCTAGCAACTATATGAGTCAATAGTTGGACTGCATTTCTCAGATCCTGTACGGTAGCATCGATAGGTGGTTCTAGGAGAATTTCACTACTTCCTAGTTCATCAGGAGCTGGAGGAGTTGGAGAGGTCTATGAAAGAGACTCATCTTGAGCCTCATTTCGTTGTCTCACCCGATAGGGTATACCAACCACAACTTCTACTTCCTTCCCTTTACCTTTACTTTTCCTAGTTTCTAGCATACTTACTATACAAAATAATTTAGGAGTTAGACACAATCTACCTATCACACTTAGCTCTATGGTACAATCTAAAGAATGAAAAGAAAGTAACAACTCCTACATGACATGTAGCCTTATTCTTATAAATGTGGTGCAGAACACATCTATAAAATAGACTCTACATAGACAGCTTTGTAGACCGCCTAGGATGACCCGCTATGATACAATTTTTGTCATGCCCAAAGTCCCGTTAAGGTAGACTAGCACCCGTTGCCGATAATGCTCGGGAGAACCAACCTGTATCCATGCACTTTCTACACATATTATAAGGGATTTCTACATTCAACATGCATTTAAGAAAGTAAACGGAAATCACAAGCCAAAAGGAAATGCATATGGCTGGGCTATTTGGGCCATGATTTCTATAAAATCAGGCATGACCACACTTTAATTTACGTAGTCTATAAGGACTTTAGATAAGAAAAATTATCTGATGCGTATCGGGATAGGCCAAGCCTCAGCTAACTATACAATACAAAAATATAAGCTCTAGATACACAAAGCTCCAAAGCAACATGGAGCTTGGTAACAACAACTGGATGCCCTATACTCCTAATGGGGACATCTACTAGCACCTGTACCTGGAACATTAAATGCAGGTCCCCCACAAGGGACGTCAGTCTGAGATAATGTAGTAATTATGTAAGGCGTAAAATACTATATATAAAGTAACAACTCAAATAAAACTATGCACTAGTGTAAGGATAAGAGACCACCTGTAGTTATACTGTGAGATCCCATATTTTATGTTCTATTTATCACTTTACCGTTACTATATAATCTTTGCACAACATATAATATAAATGACCAGTGTATCAGTGGTAAATCTATATTGGGATCGGACTTGGCTAGGATTTTACTTTCACCCCATGGGCTAAGCCCCATGATAGGACCGAGCATGGCTAGATGATTTGTCCACCTCTCGTGTTACCACCTATCAATAAGCAATATAGTTTATCTTGCAATTACTTTTGAGATGCTTCTCATAATATTGGAATTGTAGGACTGTAGATAAAGCCTATGACATGTAAATAATCAGAAAAGACAACACCATAGTGAAAGGAGTAGATTACACAAATAATGAAGTGCATAGGCGGTAGAACAACACATGAACTTTATTTAGTAGGAAAAATTCATGTATCTTGGTATCCAAGTATATATGTAGGTTTGAAAGTGACTATGTATAGGAGCATATAAACCTATGAAAGAGTGGAGACATGGTTAATAGTTGTGTCGCAGTTGTTAAGATCCTCTATGTACCAAGGAAGGATCTTGATTTCATGCCAAGTAATACGAAATCGAGTAGCCTTACATACCTCGCTATTACCTCGAGATAACCTTTCCTTCCTCCAAATATTTATCTACAATATATTAGGTGATGAAACTAACATTAGAAGCCAATAGATACATCTTGACAGCCCAATCTCATAAAAAAACAACACACGGGCAGAAAACATATACTTATAAACCCAAGCGTATCCTTTCAATCTTTCTACCTCTAATCATATTTTCTGACACACATTCTAATATACATATCATCTGCAGCCTATTTTAGTTCCATAATTGTCTTATAATAGTCCACAAAGCACAAAACATATAAGTAGGCGGCATAACATTATGTCGTCTCGCAATAGTTCGATGTCGACAATCCCAAATCTATTTTAACTTCACCCAAACTACATATAACATAATTACACATACAGTCAGCATTAAAACAGTTCAAAAATAGCTCCAAAATTTATGGAGGTTGTGGAGCAACAATTCCCAACCATCAGCCCACAAGTTCGTACTAAGAACACAATTACGATACCATATAAAAACTCACTCTTGCAGGCCGTAAATAAGGTGTAGCAGCCTAGTTACATCACTAACAAAATAAACCTTGTTAAGAAAATAAGTCATACTTCATAACTCAGCCAACCAAGAACAAAAAAGCCTCTCAAGTAACAAGAAAACTACACAATAATCCTTAGGACACATCGTGACCAAATTTCTAGCTCAAGCATAACAAGCATATACTTCATGTTTTTCATAAACAAACCATATTATGTATAAAAGTATTATTACTCACCCTTAACATCAAGGTTTAGTCTTGCTTTCGGAACCCTTGTAAGGTTGTAAGGGCTACTTTTCACACGTTGAAAGAGAGTAAAGAATAACCAAGCAAAGCAGATATTTGTCCAAATTAAAATGGCTTAAGGGAGATGTTTTAAATACTTTTTAAAGCGGTAGATTGGCCAATCTACTAAAGAGTTTTTAGCCTTACTTTATCTATCTAGTGATGCAGCTTCTTGCCCCTTTCACTTAGGCCTTATTGGGTTCAAATTGGTTGGGCCTTAGCGGCCCACTTTTCCATTTGTTCCTTACTTTGTTTTGGCCCAATTCACCAAGTGAGTTGTGTTGTACCTGGGCCCTTTCTCTACTATTCTTGTGCCAAAAATATTTTCTATTTATGGTACTAAAACATAGGATAAAGATACACACTTAACACAGACTTTATTTATTATTGGACTTGGATAGATTTGGCATTTGGCCTCCTCTCCGTTTAGCTAGCATATTTAAGCTAAGCATATAGGTGACTCACTTGCTATCTCCCTAAGTTCTATAAGAACCTCACTTCTTTCACCTCTTTTATGGTCATGATCTTTTCAATTTGACTTAAAACTTATTTGCACTCGACCCTCTTCGGCGTTAGACATACATATCTCCGTTTCATTTGAGATTCAAGCACTTTTAAAAATTGGCGCTAATTTTAAAAGCCATATCACGTTTCATTTGTATAGTACTAGTACTGTAAGATGTGGGGTGACGCATCTCTTAGAATGTGTATTGACTATTAGCAACTTAATAGGGTCACCATAAAGAATTAATACCATCTCCCAACGATTGATGATTTGTTTGACAAATTTCAAAAGGTGCTAGTCACTTCTCTAAGATTGATCTTCGGTCGGGGTATCATCAAGTGAAGATAAGGGTGTGTGACATTCCCAAGATGGCCTTCTACTCTAGGTTTGGGCATTATGAATTCGTGGTTATGTTTTTTGGGTTGACCAATGCACTGACTCTCTTCATAGATCTTATGAATAGGGTCTTTGAACCCTACCTTGATTTGTTTGTTGTGGTTATAATTGATGATATCTTAATCTACTCTCATAGTGAGGAGGAGCATGTGAGTGATTTGAGGGTGATGCTTCAAAGATTGAGGGAAGAGAAATTGTATGCCAAGTATGAAAAGTCTAAATTTTGATTGAAAGAGGTTGCCTTTCTAGGTCATGTGGTGTCGGGGGATGATTAAGGTTAATCCTAAGAAATAGATGTGATTATAAGTTGGCCTAGGCATTTGACCCCGTCAGATATTAGAAGCTCCTTGGGCTTAGCTAGTCACTATCGGAGATTTATGAATGGCTTCTCTTCTGTTGCTTCACCCATGACTAAGTTGACCCAAAAGAAGGCTAAGTTTGTGTGGACTGATAAATGTGAAAAATAGTTTCCAAACGTTGAAGGATAAGCTTGTCTTCGCTCCTATCTTGTCTCCATTGGAAGGGTTGGAAGGGTTTGTTGTGTGTTGTGATGCCTCCCGAATTGGTTTGGGTTATGTCTTGCTGAAAAATGGTAAGTTTATAGCCTATGCTTCTAGACTACTCAAGGTGCATCAAAAGAATTATCTGACTCATGATCTTGAATTATCCGTCGTGGTATGTGCTCTGAATATTTGGAGTCATTATTTGTATTGAGTGTACGTTGATGCATTTACCGATCATAAGAGTCTCCATTATGTATTCACTCAAAAAGATCTCAACTTGAGGCAATAAAGGTGGTTAGAGCTTCTTAAGGATTATGATATGAGTGTGTATTATCACCCCAGTTATGTTAATATTGGGGCCAATGCTTTGAGTATTATGTCTATGGGTAGCCTTGCTCATGTTGATGGTGGGGGCAAAGAGGTAGATAAAGAGGTTACTTTGTTGGCTAGATAGGGGGTTAGGTTGGAAGAGGTTGATAATGTGTATTGTGTTTGTTGATGGCTCTAAATCTTCCTTGGTTGATGAAGTAAAAGCAAAGCAAGATCTTGAGCCCTCCTTGTTAGAATTGAAGACCTTGGTGAGAGGTGGAAAGGTGGAGGTTTTCTCCCAAGGGGGAGATGGTGCCCTTAGGTACCAAGGTAGGTTGTGTGTGCCTTGTGCGGATGACTTAAGAAAGAGGATTCTTGATGAGGCTCATGATTCTTCTTATTCTATTCACCCATTTCTACCAAGATATATAAAGATTTGAGGTATGTGTTTTGATGGGGAGGTATGAAGAAAAACATTGCCAAATTTGTATCCGGATGTCATAGTTGCTAACAAGTTAAGATCGAACAACAATGGGCGGGTGGCCTAACCCAAGAAATAGAGATTCCTACTTTGAAGTGGGAGGAAATTAACATGGTTTTTGTGGTTAGCTTGCCTAAGACTAGAAAGGGTCTTGATTCAATTTGCATTATGGTTGGTAGAATGACAAAGTAGGCTCATTTCCTACCGGTTAGGACAACTTAGGGGGCCGAAGATTATGCTAGGTTGTACATTCATGAGTTGGTTTGTTTGCATGGGGTGCCTTTATCTATTATATTGGAGCGTGGTGCTCAATTCACTTCTCACTTTTGGAGGAATCAACAAGTCGAAAATGCTACATGGGAGGTCGAAACAGACATGCAAAAGCGATGCCCCTATGTCTACCATTCTACTCAAGCCTAAGGTACTAATTCTAAGTCTTCTATATTATTTCATGTCTCATGTATCATCCCTATATGTCATTTGCATTCTTTCATGTTTATGTTGACAAATTCAGGGTGGTTTTAACACTTATATTGGGATTTTTGAAAATAGTGTTTAAGTGCATTATTGCATTATTTTTGGGGCTGATTTCTCCATGATTACTCTTCTTATGTGCGCTTTTTTGACATGTAGGGACGAACCTTCCCAAGGTCAAGATATTGAAATGACCCCAAAAAGTGCCCAAAAATGTGCATAGGAATTGCCCATAATTATAATTTTCATATATCTCAAATTCGGCGGATGTTATCGAATATTCAACTTTGTTTTCAGCTTGGCAGACAACTGTCGATCACGAATAACTTGTAGCACCTGTCGTAAGTGATTTGCATGGTCCTCTTCTGATCTTGCATATACCAAAATGTCATCTATAAATAATATCAACACATCCAATAATGGCTTGAATACCTTGTTCATCAGATCCATCAACTGTTAGTGCATTCGTTAGTCCAAATGACATAATAAGAAATTGAAAGTGACCATAGTGTGTTTTGAAAGATGTCTTGGGTAATCTTTCTCCTTCAGCCTCACTTGATGATAACCTGATCTCAAATCAATTTTTGAAAAGCATTTGGCACCCTGTAACTGATCAAATAAATCATCAATCCTGGGGAGGGGGTATTTTTTCTTAATTGTCACCCTATTCAATTGTTGATAATCAGTACACGTTCTCAAGGTGCCATCCTTTTTATGTACAAATAACACTGGTGCACCCCAAGGGGACACACTATGTCTTATAAAATCCTTCTGTAATAAGTCTTTTAACTGCTTTTTTGATTCACGTAATTCTACTGAGGCCATTCTATATGGAGGGATGGAAATAGTTTCCTGGAAGTAAGTCAATACCAAAACCAACTTCTCATTCTGGAGGTAAACCTAGAAGACTTCAAGAAACACATCAACGAATTCATTCACTATTGGAACTGATTGAAGAGTAGGCGATTCTGCCTCCATATGCCTTATTCTAACTAAATGACATATATAACCTTTAGATATTATTTTTCTTGCCTTTAAATAAGAGATAAATTTACCTTTTGGCACCCCAACATTGCCTTCCCAGTCAAGAACTATCTCATTTGGAAAGTGGAAGTAGACTCTCTTAGTTCGGCCATCCATAGTGGCATAGCAAGAAGCTAACCAATCCATACCCATTATAATATCAAGTTCCACAATTTCTAGCTCAATAAGGTCAACCAATATATCACAGTCACAAACAGTTACTACACAGTTATAATAAATCCTTCTAGCCATAATAGATTCACTGGTTGCTATAAACACTTCAAATGGTTTGTTCAATAATTTGGGTGTTCTCTTAAGCTTCCCAGCAACTAATGGAGTGATGTATGATAGTGTAGAACTAGGGTCAATCAATCCAGATAGTCTATTAGAAAACCGAGGCCTAAGCTCAACTTGGGACGATGTAAACTGCCCAGTAGATCTGATGCTTTTGGCCTCCCCCCTTTCCAACTCTTGTGTCCTTCTTCTTTCCCTCTGATCCTCCAATTTATGTGCAAAAGTTTACTTCCTCGCTATATCCATGTATTTATTCAAGGAAGCAATGGTACAGTCTCTAATGTGATACATATCCGATCTATCCATATATCGATGAACTCTATTTGCCATAGTAGCAACTACATTAAGAGCATACTTGACTAGGGAATTAAATTGAAGGCTATACTAGCTCACACTCATATTCCCTTAGTGAAGGTTCTGGAACTGATCTGCATGGGCGTCTTGGGTCTCTCATGGCACATAATGGTCAAGAAATGGTTCTTTGAACTCCTTCTAGGTAACTTGAGGTGCATCTATACCCTTAGATTGCTTCCAAGCTTCATACCACAATATAGCCATACCCTTCAACCTTTTTGTCGCTAACTCGCTAGCTTTTGTACCACTCACATATATAATATCTAATGTGTGTTGAATCTGACCAATAAAATCTTGGGGATCTTCATTAGCATCTGATCTAGTGAAGGATGAAGAGTACAAATTAAGGAAGTCACGTATCCTTGTGCTAGTTGTTGTATTCGCACCACCTGCACCTATAACTTGACCTTCCTGTCATTGACCTTGGCCAGCAACTATACGAGTCAATAGTTGGACTGCATTTCTCATATCTTGCCCGATAGCATCGATAGGTAGTTCTGGGGAATTTCACCACTTCTTAGTTCATCAGGAGCTGGAGGAGTTGGAGAGGTCTGTGATAGAGACTCATCTTGATCCTCATTTCGTTGTCTTACCAAACTGGGTATACCAACCACCACTTCTACTTTCTTCCCTTTACCTTTGCTTTTCTGTGTTTCTTGCATACTTGTTGTACAAAATAATTTAGGAGTTAGACACAATGCACCTATCACACTTAACTCTATGGCATGATCTAAAGAATGAAAAGAAAGTAACAACTCCTAAATAACACGTAGCCTCATTCTTATAAATGTGGTGCAGACCACATCGATAAACAAGACTCTACATAGACACAACTTTGTAGGGCCCTTAGGATGACCAGCTCTGATACAATTTTTGTCATGCCCAAAGTCCTGTTATGGCGGACTAGCACCAGTTGCCGATAAGGCTCGAGAGAACCAACCTGTATCCATGCGCTTTCTACACGTATTATAAGGGATTTCTACATTGAACATACCTTTAAGAAAGTAAACGGTAATAACAAGCCAAAAGGAAATGCATATGCCTAGGCCGTTGGGGCCACGATGTCTTAAGTATGAGACATGATCACACTTTAATTTACGTAGTCCACAAGGACATTAGATAAGAAAATTATCTGATGAGTGTCGGGACAGGCCTAGCCTCAGCTAACTATACAATACAAAAATTTAAGCTCTAGATACACAAAGCTCGAAAGCACTTGGAGCTTGATAACAACAGCTGGATACCCTATACTCCTAATGGGGAGATCTACTAGCACCTGTACCTGCAACAAGAAATGCAGGTCCTCCACAACGGATGTCAGCCTAAGATAATGTACTAAATATGTAAGGCGGAAAATACTGTATATAAAGTAACAACTCAAATGAAACTATGTACTACTGTAAGGATAAGAGACCACCTGTAGTTATACTGTGGGATCCTGTACTTAATGTTCTATTTATTACTTTACCGTTACTATATAATCTTTGCACAACATATAATATAAATAACCAGCAGATCATTCGTAAATCTATATCTAGATTGGCCTTGGCTAGGCTTTTACTGTCACCCCTTAGGCTACGACCCATGATAGGATCGACCCTGGCTAGGTGATTCGGCCACCCCTCGGGTTACCACCCATCGATAATAAATATGCTTTATCTTTCAATTACTTTTGAGATGCTTCTCATAATATTGGAATTGTAGGGCTGTAGATAAAGCCTATGACATGTAAATAATCACAAAAGACAACACCAAAGTGATAGATTACATAAATAATAAAGTGCATAGGAGGTAGAACAACACATGAACTTTATTTAGTATAACAAACTCGTATATCTTAGTATCCAAGTATGTATGCAAGTTTCCAAGTAACTACGTATGGGAGTATATGAACATGTGAAAGAGTGGAGACACGGTTAATAGTTGTGTCGGAGTTGGTAAGCGCCTCTATTTACTAAGGAAGAATCTTGATTTCATGCCAAGTAATATGAAATCGAGTAGCCTTGCATACCTTGCTATTACCTCGAGATAACCTTGCCTTCCTCCAAATATTTATCTATAATATAGTAGGTAATAAAACTGACATTAGCAGCCTAGATACATCTTGGCAGCCCAATCTCATAAAAAATAACATACAGGCAGCAAGCATATATTTATAAGCCCGAGCGTATCGTTTCAATCTTTCTGCCTCTAATCATATTTTCTAATACACATTCTCATATAAATATCATTTACAGCCTATTTTAGTACCATAACAGTCTTGCAATAGCCCACAAAGCACAAGACAAAATAATTATACAAAACATATAAGTAGGCGGCATAACGTTACGTTGTCTCGCTAAAGTTCGATGTCCACAATCCCAAATCTATTTTAACTTCACCCAAACTACATATAACATAATTACACATACAGTCAGCCTTAAAACAGTTCAAAAATAGTTCCAAAATTTATGGAGGTTATGGAGCAACAATTCCCAACCACCAGCCCACAAGTTCGTACTAAGAACACAATTACAATATAATATAAGCACTCACTCTTATAGGCTATAAATAAGGTGCAATAGCCTGGTTACAACACTAACAAAATAAACCTTGTTAAGAACATAAATATTACTTCATAACTTAGCCAACCAAGAAGAGAAAAGCCTCTCAAGTAACAAGAAAACTGCACAATAATCCTTAGGACACATGCTGTCCAAATTTCTAGCACAAGCATAACTAGCATATACTTCATGTTTTTTTTTATAAAAAAACCATATTATGTACACAAGTATCATTACTTACCCTTAGAATCAAGGTTTAGTCTTACTTTCGGAACCCTTGTAAGGTTGTGAGGGCTACTTTTCACACATTGAAATACAGCAAAGAATAACCAAGAAAAGTAGATATTTGTCCAAATTAAAATGGCTTAAAGGAGATGTTTTAAATCCTTTTTAAAGGGGTAGTTTAGCCAATCTATTAAAGAATTTTTAGCCTTACTTTATCAATCTAGTGATGCAGCTTCTTGCCCCTTTCACTTGGGCCTTATTAGGTTCAAATTGGATGGGCCTTGGCTGCCCACTTTTCCCTTTGTTCCTTAGTTTTGGCCCAATTCACCAAGTGAGTTGTGTTGTACTTGGGACCTTTCTCTACTATTCTTCTAAAAATATTGTCTATTTATGATGCTAAAACATGGGATAAAGTGACACCCTTAACACGGACTTTATTAATTATTGGACTTAGATAGATTTGGCATAGGGCCTCCTCTTCGTTTAGCTAGCATATTTAAGCTAAGCATATAGGTAACTCACCTGCTAGCTCCCTAAGTCCTATAAGCACCTCACTTCTTTCACCACTTTAAGGTCATGATCTTGTCAATTTGACTTAATACTTATTTACACTCGACCCTCTTCGGCGTTAGACATACATATCTCCGTTTAATTTGAGATTCAAGCACTTTTAAAAATTGGCGCTAATTTTAAAAGCCATATCACGCTTCATTTGTATAGTATACTACTGTAAGATGTGGGGTGCTGCATCTCCTAGAATGTGTATTGACTATTGGCAACTTAATAGGGTCACCATAAAGAATAAGTACCATCTCCCAAGGATTGATCATTTGTTTGAAAAAATTCAAGGTTCTTGTCACTTCTCTAAGATTGATCTTCGGTCCGGGTATCATCAAGTGAAGATCAGGGAGTGTGACATTCCCAAGATGGCCTTCTGGTCTAGGTTTGGGCATTATGAATTCATGGTTATGACTTTTGGGTTGACCAATGCACCGGCTATCTTCATGGATCTTATGAATAGGGTGTTTGAACCCTACCTTTATTTGTTTGTTTTGGTTTTAATTGATGATATCTTGATCTACTCTCATAGTGAGGAGGAGCATGTGAGTGATTTGGGGTGCTGCTTCAAAGATTGAGGGAAGCGAAATTGTATGCCAAGTATGAAAAGTGTGAATTTTGGTTGAAAGAGGTTGTCTTTCTAGGTCATGTGGTGTCGGGAGATGGTATTAAGGTGGATCCTAAGAAAACGGATGTGATTATAAGTCAGCCTAGACATTTGACCCTATCAGATATTAGAAGCTTCTTGGGCTTAGCTAGTTACTATCGGAGATTTGTGAATGGCTTCTCTTCTATTGCTTCTCCCATGACTAAGTTGACCCAAAAGAAGGCTAATTTTGTGTGGACTGATGGATGTTAAAATAGTTTCCAAACCTTGAAGGATAAGCTTGTCTTCGCTCCTCTCTTGTCTTTATTGGAAGGGTTAGAAGGGTTTGTTGTGTGTTGTGATGCCTCCCGAAATTGGTTTGGGTTGTGTCTTGCTGAAAAATGGTAAGTTTATAGCCTATGTTTCTAGACTACTTAAGGTGCATCAAAAGAATTATCCTACTTATGATCTTGAATTAGCCGCCATGGTATTTGCTTTGAAATTTGGCGTCATTATTTGTATGGGTTACATGTTGATGCATTTACTGATCATAAAAGTCTCCAATATGGGTTCACTCAAACAGATCTCAACTTGAGGCAACGAAGGTGGTTAGAGCTTCTTAAGGATTATGACATGAGTGTGTATTATCACCCCGATAATGCTAATATTGTGGCCAATGCTTTGAGTAGGGCATCTATGGGTAGCCTTGCTCATGTTAACGGTGGGGGCAAAGAGGTAGATAAAGAGGTTCCTTAGTTGGCTAGATAGGGGGTTAGGTTGTAAGAGGTTGATAATGGTGATATTGTGTTTATTGATGGCTCCAAATCTTCCTTGGTTGATAAAGTAAAAGAAAAGCAAGATCTTGAACCCTCCTTGTTAGAATTGAAGACCTTGGCGAGAGGTGGTAAGGTGGAGGTTTTCTCCCAAGGGGGAGATGGTGCCCTTAGGTACTAAGGTAGGTTCTATGTGCCTTGTGCGGTTGACCTGAGAAAGAGGATTCCTGATAAGGCTCGTAATTTTTCTTATTCTATTCACCCAGTTCTACCAAGATGTATAGACATTTGAAGGATGTGTTTTGGTGTGGAGGTATGAAAAGACATTGCCATATTTGTATCTGGTTGTTATAGTTGCCAACAAGTCAAGGTCGAACAACAATGGTTGGGTGGTCTAACCGAAGAAATAGAGATTCCTACTTGGAAGTGGGAGGAAATTAACATGGTTTTTGTGGTTGGGTTTCCGAAGACTAGAAAGGGCCTTGATTCTATTTGCATTCTGGTTGATAGCATGACAAAGTTGGCTCATTTCCTACCTATTAAGGCTTTACTTAGGGGGCCAAAGATTATGCTAGGTTGTATAACTCATGAGTTGGTTTGATTGCATGGGGTGCTTAGTCTATTATATCAGATTGTGGTGCTCAATTAACTTCTCACTTTTGGAGGAATCAACAAGTCGAAAGTGCTAGATGGGAGGCCAAAACAGACATGCAAAAGCAATGTAACTATGTCTTCCATTCTACTCAAGCCTAAGGTACCAATTCTAAGTCTTCTATGTTATTTCATGTCTCATGTGTCAGCCCTATATGTCATTTGCATTTATTCATATTTATGTTGACAAGTTCATGGCGATTTTAACACTTATATTGAGATTTTTGAAATTGGTGTTTAAGTGCATTATTGCATTATTGTTGGCGCGGATTTTTTCATTATTACTCTTCTTATGTGTGCTTCTTTGACATGTAGGGACGAAGTTTCCCAAGGGGAAGATATTGAATCGACCCCAAAAAGTGCCCAAAAATATGCCACAGAAGTGCCCATAATCGTGATTTCCATATATCTAAAAATCTACGCATGATATCGAATATTCCACTTTGTATTCTTTATCAAGGGGCAATATTGAGTGGGAAATGGGTCAAACCCTGATTTTAGAGCAACCATATAAAAATTTCATTTTTCCATAATTTGCAATTTTCAATGTTGATTCGCACCCTTGGCAAGACGCAGCCTGGGTGTGAACTAGTGTTATTTTTGGCCAGTTTTGTTGTCTCGGTCCAAGGCATTTGGGTCTTTGGCCTAAGGCTTCTCATACATAAAAACACCTATACTTAGCCATATTTCAACATCATATAATACAACACATTCCCTAATACTCTCTCAAACACTTAGATAAATATTCTACCCAAAATTCAAGTGCCAAAATTCCACCCAAAATTCAAATGCCAAATCTCATTCCGGATCTTAAGGATATTATTCAAGTGTTAAGTCTCCATTCTAATATTTATCAAGGAAATCTCCAAATTTGAGGTATGTGGGTTTCAACCATTGTGTACTTTCACCAATGGTGCCCATTCTTCCTTTTAACATAAATTTCATATTTCTAAGTTGAGTTACTTATGGGTTTTAACTTACTAGTGATTGACTATTGACTATGTTGGGGTTTCATAGAAGTGTGACTGTTTGAACAAGTTTTGAGGTATGAATCTAGTATCTGTTTTGAGATTTGATGGAGGGTTTTAATGTATGTTGCATGATGGTATTACCAAGTACTGTTGGGTTGATTTAATTCAAGTTATCTTGCATGATTTCACTCTTGAATTGCATAATTTTATACAAGTATTGCATCCCTACCAAGTGTTTAATAAAATGTCCGGTTTAGGGTTCTTGAGTTATTGATGATCCATTGCATATCCTATGACTTGAATGACTTTATGATGATGAATGGGCAGTGTATATGAGTTGATTTCATGAGAGGTTTCTACAGTGATTCCAGTTGACCACACCTTGTTGAGGGGTGCTATACCTCAATCACCATGGATGGTTGGGTAAGAAAACCATCAACCAATTGAGGGGTTGGTACCTCAATCACCATAGCATGTAGGGTGAGACAACCATAAATTAATTGAGGGGTTGATACCTAATTATCATGGATGGTAGGGTGAGACAACCATCAACCAATTGAGGGGTTGATATCTCAATCACCATGGATGATAGGGTGAGACAACCATCAACCTATTGAGTAATTAATACCTCAATATCCATGGATGGTAGGGTGTGACAACCATCAAGAGGTATCTCACTACACATATAATATGTTCTATATAAGCATGTTATACTTAAGCATCATTTATGCATGCCATATTGCTATATGCTCATCCATTGTATAATTATGCATTTCGATTATGTTGCCTATTCTTATTGCATTGCATCCTACATACTTATTACATTCAAATGTATTAACGTATATTTTGTTCCTACATAATACAGCCATGTAGGAACCTGAGCTCCCCATGATCATCCTCATCCATCACATGGCTAGTACTACCATCACAGAGCAACTTTGGTGAGTCCTCAACTCCCAGCATCATATCTCTTTTTCTTATATTATGTGACAACTCTAACTATCTATTTGTATTCCTTTGACTATGAGGGGTAGCCCAGAACATTATTTTGGCCCATGCTCAATTCTAAGTGTAGAGATTTTGTTTGAAACTTATGTCATGATGCTATGATGTTTGATTCTCATGACTCTTGTATGTTTTAATTCTACGAAAGACTTTCCTTAGTCCCTTTTTCCCTTATTTCTATTCCCTATTATTGTTTAATTGCTTCCACGACCAAGGATATGTAATGATATGTTAAGAGGTTTGCTTGGGATTCCTTCAGTTTCCCCATTTGTCATGTCACATCTAGGCCCTAAGCTTCAGTCATGACAGTTGAGATGAACATCTTCCATTTATTGAATTTGATTACAATAATAGTTATCATTCAAGCATTGGTATGGGTACTTTTAAAGCTCTTTATGGTAGACGTTGTAGGTCCCCAATTGGATGGTTTGAAGTAGGGGACATGGCTTTTCTAGGTCCGGATGTGGTCATGGAGGCCTTGGAGAAGGTGAGGTTGATAAGGGAAAGATTAAAATAGCCCAAAATAGATAAAAGTCATACTCTAATATGAGAAGGAGATATCTTAAATTTAAGGTTGGTGATTTGGTTTAATTGAAAGTCTCACCTATGAAGGGTGTAGCCCTATTTGGAAAGAAAGGTAAGTAGAGCCCATGATTTTTAGGTCCATATAGACTGCTGAGAAGTATTGGTAAGGTGGCATATGAGTTGGAGTTGCTCATTGAGATGAATATGGTTCATCCGGTCTTCCATGTGGCCATATTGAGGAAATGTGTGGGTGACCCTAATGCTATAGTGCCTTTGGATGTTGTGGGTGTTGTAGAAAATAATTTGACTTATGAGGAGGTCCTCATGGAGATTTTTGATAGACAAGTGAAGAGCTTGAGAAACAAAGATATAGTCTCAAACAGGGTCCTTTGGGAGAATCAACAAGTTGAAAGTGCAACATGGGAAGCCAAGGCAGACATGAGAAAGTGGTATCCATCTCTTCCACTCTACTCAAGCCTAAGATACTAATTTAAGTCCCTTATATGATTTAAAGTCTTAAGTTTTAGCCCTTATGTCATTTTGCATGCATTCATGTTTATGTTGACATATTTATGATGATTTTTGACATTCAAGTTGGGATTTTTGAAAATGATATTTACATGCATTGTTTTAATCCTGTCGGGCTGAAATCTTAATGGTTACTTCATTTATGTACTTTTTTTGACATTCGGGGACTAATGTTCCCAAAGGGGAGATATTGAAATGCCCCAAAAATGTGCTTCAGAAATGTCTATAATCGTAATTTCCATATATCTCAAAATCTGTGTGTTATATCAAAAATCTAACTTCATATTCATGAATAGGGGAAAAATTGATTTGGAAATAGGCATAACCCTGATTTTTTGGGACCCGTAGTGAAAAATATTATTCACAAAATTACGAATTCCAATGGCAATTCGCGCCCTGGCTGCGACGCGTTAGAGGCGCAGATTCGTGTTAATTTTTCATAAAAATTTATTTTGACCAGAGGTCCTTTGGGTCATATGTCCATGCCCACATATTCATTAAAACACCTATACTTAGCAATTTTTCAACTCTATATCACTCAAGACCCTCTCAAAACTCTCTCTAACACTTGATCAAATATTGTATCCAAATTCAAGTGTCTCAAGCATAGTTCCGGATCTCAAGAACTCCATTCAAGCTTCAAGTTTCCTCCAAGTCTACAACAAGAAAACCTAAGTGTGAGGTATGTGGGTTTCATCCATTGGGTCCTTTAACCCAAGGAGCCCAATCTCCATTTTTATGAAAAGTGCATGTTTCCAAGTTATATCTTCTATTGATATCTTTTATTATGGATTTTGATTACAAATTATGTTGGGGTTTAATGAAATATTAATTGAATATGCATGTTTGTCTATTTAAAGATTGTACTATGATTTGGTTTTGTCTATTGAGGCTATGTATGTTTTGAGCTATGAAACTATGATATATTATGAGATTTGATGATGCATTTTAAAGTATCTTGCTTGAGGGTTTTACTATGTGTTAGTCGGTTGATTTACATCAAGTTTTCTCATATTAATTCACTCTTGAATTGGATGATTTTGAACTAGCATTACATATCTAACAAGTGCTTGATAAAATGTCTTGACACGGATTCTCAAGTTGTTGGTGGTCTATTACATGGTTTACAAGTCATGAGTTTCTGATGATTAAGGGATTGTATGTATGTATTGAATTCATTAAAAGTGTCTATAGTGTTAAAAGTTTACCACACCTTATTGGGGGTGACATACCCATACTACCATATTGAGGGATAGATAACTTGACCACCTTGTCGGGGGGTGGCATGCCCATACTACCTTGTTGAGACGTAGAGACCTTGACCAGCTTATTGGGGTGTTACATGATTATACTACCATGTTGAGGGGTAGATACCTCGACCGCCTCACTGAGGGGGTGACATGCCATAGATTCCAAGTAGTAGTTGCTTGGTCTATGATTATGCTCTCTTCCCACACATGTAACGTATATTTGCAAGTTATATGATTTACAAGCATGTTTTACCACAATCTCTGATCATGCGTGCCATATTCATATTATAGCTATCTGTTGCTTATGACTATGAATTTTGATTATGTTGGCTTATAACTTTTTGCATGGCATCCTACATTATTAGTACATTCGAATATACTAACACCTACTCTATGCCTACATAATGTTACCATGTTGGAACTGGAGCCCTTCTCGACATCCTCCATGTGGCTAATTCGGTACTTGGTAATATAAGATTTGGTAAGTCCTCAAGTCTAGGGGTACTAGCTATGCTGCTTTTACTATATGATGTCTCTTTATGTTGAACACTTGACACTATGAGGGTGAACTCAGAAAGTGTCTTAGCCGCCACTCCAATCTATGTTAGAGGTGTTCTTGGAACAATTGATGTACTGATGCTTTGAGCTTTGAATCTTTTATGATTTATAAATATCAAGACTTCCCTTAGTCCCTTTTCCGTTATTTATATCTCTTATTGTTGTTCATTTTGCTTTCGTGACCAAGTATGTGTGAATGATATGCTAAGAGGCTTTTTCGGGGTCCCTTCGGGTTCCCATTCGCCATGTCTTGTCTAGACTCCTAGGCTTGGGTCATGATAAATATATAATTTCAATATGGCATGCATGATTATTACTTGTAATAAAACATGCTTGTAAATCATTCAACTTGCATAATGTACCATACATATGTGGGAAGAGACCTTGACCAAAATGAGTAAGACCAAGCGAGCTACAACTTGGAATCCCGATGATTATCCCTCATCAGTAAAGAGGTGATCTACTTTCCAAGGTAAATCATACTTCACCTTATGGGAATATGACCCATTCCTTATAAAGTAACCCTCCTTATAGGAACATGACCCATTTCAAAAAGGATTTCATAAGAAAGTGCAGTAAATGGATCCACTATAATAGCAAAGGTAAAGTATAATCCTATGTTGGCACATAGTTTGAGGAAAGGAGTATGGACCCTTGAAGATAGTCCATGCCGACGTCCCATCCATCGATGCTAAGACTAATCCCCAGAATACTTGAAATAATCATACTTTAATCATAATATGAATAGCTTGTTAGAACATGACTTTAGTAGCTCATAAATATGCTTAACCTTTAATGGTGAGCGTAACTTGAACATGAGAGTAGATAACAATAATACATGAACCCTTGCTTTAACATGAAATGGCTCACAAGAGGTAAAAATCTTGAAAATAAGGTTGAACTTCATACTTGTAAAATCATAGATACTTGTCATGAATTCAATACATGTTTAAAAACCCTTAATCATCATGAAGTCACTTGACTTGTAAATCATTCAATAGATCATCAATAACTTGAGAATTCTTGTCATGTCATTTTATGAAACACATGGTGGGTTCATGATACTTTTTCAAAATCATGCAATTCAAGAGTGAAACAAGATGAGTAAAGTCAATGCAAATCAATCCACCAACATGTAGTAAAACCCTCATGTAGGGTACCTTGAAATCCATTACAAAAGCTCATGATAATTCATAGTCTCATAGATCAAAACATGCATAGTATCAATACATATAATCAATTCATAAAATAAACTTGAAATAGATATACATGTATAATCAGTCAATACTTGATAAACCCTAATATGACTTATGCTCATAATCCGTAATAAGAGATACTCATAGGTGATATAACCTGAAAACATGTAATTTTCATGAAAAGTAATAGTTGGGCTCCATGGGTGAAAGGACACAATGGATGAAACCCATATACCTTAAACCTTTAATTCTTTGAGGTGAACTGGTAGTAGTCTTAGAGCTTAAAATGAGTCCTTGAGTCCCAAAATTGAGTTGAAATCCTTAGATTTAAATGAACGAATTGATAGAGTCTTAGAGAGGTTTGAGAGAGGGTTTCGTGAGTTATAGAGTGGAAAAATGGCTAAGTATGGGTGATTTCATGTTTAAGTGGGCATGGGGTTATGACCCTAATGCCCTTGACCAAAACAGAAAAACCATGGAAAATATACACTGCTCTACGTCCCTGGCACTTCGCTGACCAGACGAGGACTTAGGATTACACAGTGGCACACCCCAGGCACGAACAACCACTAGAAATTGAAAATTAGCAAAAATTATTTTTTTCTATGGGTCTTATAAAATTGGGTTATACTCATTTCTCACTTATTTTTGCCTCCAAATCAGGAATATGAAGTCGGATTTTCGAAATCAAATATGAATTTTGACATATACAAAAATTACGATAATGGGGCACTCTAAAGCAAATATGGGGCATTTCATTCCTCTCATGATAGTAAGATATTTTATTTTTCTCATTTATTAATGCAAACCCCCCCTTAAGGACTTGAGTCGGTTAACTACTCAGATTGCATATTGGTGAATTTGTCTTGAGTCTATGTATTCCCTATTGGTTTGACCCTAACCTTGATTAGGTTCTATTTCTTAACAAAGACCGTTTTATCCTCTAAAAAGTGGTGTAACTTGGGCGATATCAATATTTTAGCACCGTCACCAGGGAGTATGGCTAGACATAGTAAAATTCACTAGTCATTTGAGTATTAATCCTTAGTTCCCTTTATTTTACTTTTGCTTGTTATTTTGGTTGTTTGTAGGGTGTACGAGTAGTGTATGGCCAACACTCGAAGTCAAGGCAAGCCCTTAACTCCATCTGATCCAGGGATCCATCGAACTAAAAGAAGAATGGCCCAAGACAATGCCAAAAACATGACCAATGCAACCCGGAATAGTGACAATAATGATGAGGACAGGAATGAGAACCCACATCCTTTGGAGGATGTACCAAAGCTTCAGCATTTTAATGCCAATGCTTACCAGTGGAATCAGAGTAAGTTGAATACTATGGCTATAGAGGTGACTGGAGCTATTGTGTTGCCACAACTGCCTACAGACACAAAGTTCACAGTCTCTAGTGGGTTACTTCAACTACTGCAGAACCGTGGGCTATTTGCAGGCTTACCATCAGAGCATCAACGTCACCACTTTCCCAATGTGGCATTTCTCTATAAGAGTGTGATAGGAACATAGAATTTGTCTATGACTATTGTGGGACTATGTGTCTTATCGTTGTCTTTTACGGGTAATGCTGCATTATGGCTATCTGAGCTCCCGCAGAATTCAATCATCACCTGGGTAGACTTGCAAAAGGCCTTTTTACAAGAGGCACTTCCCTAGATCGAAGAAGTTCAAGTTGAAGGACCAAATCAACAACTTTGAGCAATTTTCTAGCAATTCGATAAGCACTACTTGGAAGTGGTTTACAAAATATCTGAAGAGTGTCCCTAACCACAAGATTGTTGATGATGCTTTGGTGGAGATTGTCTATTATTCCCTTGATGAGAATAGTCAGGCATGTGATTACATTATCATGGGGGTTATGTTTCTAATTCAACCATTTGGAAGGATTGCAAAATTTATGGAGCAAGTGGGCAAGACAAATCATGCATTGGGGTACCAAGATAGAGCATCTACAAAGAGTTCATGTGCTGTAAATGTGGGTCTAGAGCAAACCAGAATCTATGAGGTGATCATGCATGAGCTTGCTTAGATTCTCACAGGTATAGAGGTGATGATGAAACAGAACTAAGAGAGTAAATATAGTGGTCTACCAACCTCCATGTGCACCCATGTACAAGGAGCTATACTATGAGAAGGATAGATTCTTTGTTAATGATCAAACAGGGGGTTTATGGACCAACGACCAAGGGCCCAATAGGACTATTGACTCCAAGGTAAAGGAAACAAAGGTCAGAACTATGGTAGAGATGGATCTTATAGAGACAACTGAAGAGGTTACTATGATAGCAACAAAGATCTACATGAGGATTGGGGTCGCAAAGAGGGTTCAAAATGGTCCTTAAGTTCCCCTACACAAACACGATGCAAGTGTAGGTGATTCCAAAATTTAGGAGATGTTTAATCGCTTGTTGAGAAGGCTGAGATGCATGATGAAACTCTAAGGAACATTAAATTTGATATTTCAAGTATTAATCAGAAAACATAGTCTAACTCTGTGGCTATTAAATTGCTTGAACAATATTTGTGTTAGGTATCGACTCAATTAAATGAGTGTTAGAGAGGTACATTGCCGAGCAATATACTGCAAAATCCAAAAAATAAAGGGTAGTGTATGGCGATTACTATAATGGGTGGCAAGACCGCAATTGATCCTCCTATGTCTATTGATGTAGAAGATGTTTGTGAGGAGATGGTTTCAGTAGAGGATGCAGATGAATTAGATGATCATGGAAACGATGGGGTGAGTAAAGCAACTGAAGCGCCATAGAGGTTTAAGCCCATCCCTAGGCCTCTTCCCCCCTTCCGTCAGAGACTCAAAAAGAGGGAGGATAGAGGCATATTCAAGCACTTTCTCTCCATACTAAAATAGTTCTCCACCCCCTTATCGAGGCATTGGAGAAGATGCTAAGTTATGCGAAGTGCATGAAGGACTTGGTCACCAAAGAGCGAACCCTGAGTTAGGAGATTCCTCAAGAGCTTTAATATTACAGTGTTGTCACTACAAAGTCATTAGTTTAGAAGCATGAAGATCTAGGTGCTTTTACCATACCCTTGCACTATAGGAGATGTGGAGTTCGCAAGGGCAATATGTGATTTAGGTGCTAGTATCAATCTGATACCCCTTGGATCTACAAGAAGCTTGGATTGGAGGCCCCTACTCTAAAAAGCATGAGCTTGTTGATGGCAGATTGAATGCTGAAAAATCCTATGGGGATACTATATGATGTGTTGGTGAAAGTGGAAAAATTTGTATTCCCTACAGACTTTCTGATCCTTGATTATGGAGTTGATTTTGAAGTTCCTATTATCTTGGGAAGGCTTTTCTTAGCTACTAGATGCACATTGGTGGATATGGAGAAGGGCCTAGTCAGGTTCAGATTTGGGAAAGATGAGGTCATGTTCAACATGTGTCAGCAAACAAGGAAAGACAATGATGTGTGAGTGGTTTTTGTTATCGAGACTATTGATGAAGCTGAACCAGAGGTGCCTCTTCAAGAAAGATTAGGTGTTGATATATTGGAAGAAGTGCAAATGAACTTTGATAGTAATTGTATCCTAGATTATGAGGAGACAGTGAATGCTCTAGTGGTGTCTTATGGTCCTAGGGGCCAAACCAAACTGGAGCTTGATTTGCAAAATCAGGATTTACCATCTACAAAGCCCTCCATAGAAGACCCAACAGTGTTAGAATTCAAGGCCCTTCAAGCAAATCTAAGGTGTTACGAATTTGAATGAGGAGCAGGTGAGTGCCTTTTTAATGCTTAAACTATTCAAGAAGGCCATGGGATGGATGATTGCAGATATCTTTGGTATCCCTCCTAGGGTATGTACACACAAAATCCATTTTGTCAAAAACTACAAACTGAGCATTGAGCGCCAAAGGCGTCTCAATCCCCATGCAAGAGGATGTCGACAAAGAGATCATCAAATGGTTTTATGTAAGAGTAATCTACCCGATTGTATATGGTGAATGGGTGAGTCTGGTGAAGTGCGTTACAAAGAAATGAGGTATAACAGTGGTACCAAATGCCAATAATGTGTATCTATGGATTACAGAAAGCTCAATGCTTTAATAGAAAATGATCACTTCCTTATGCCATTCATGGATCAAATATTGGATCGACTGGCTGGAAAGGTATGGTACTGCTTTCTTGATGGGTATTCAAGCTACAATCAGATCACCATTGCTCTAGAGGATTAAGAGAAGACGACATTTACATGCCCCTATGGCACCTTTGTATTTAAGAGATGCCATTCGGCTTGGGTAAAGTCCCATCAACATTCTAGAGATGCATGATGTCCATTTTCTTAGACCTAGTGGAAGACACTATTGAAGTCTTCATGGATAACTTTAGTGTGGTTGGAGACTAATTTGAGGATTGCTTGGAAAACCTATATGCGGTTCTGCAAAGATGTGATAAGAGTCATCTGGTACTAAATTGGGAGAAGTGTCACTTCATGGTCAAAGAGGGCATTGTGTTGGGGCACAGGATATCTAACAAAGGAATTGAGGTAGACAGAGCTAAGGTAGAGGTGATCGAGTAACATCTCCCACCGATTTTAGTAAAAGGTGTGAGGAGTTTCTTGGGGCATGTAGTATTCTAGCAGAGGTTCATAAAAGTTTTCTCTAAAATTTTACACCCATTGTGTAAATTTCTGGAGAAAGATGCTAAGTTTATATTTGATGATGCATGCCTAGAAGCCTTTGAAGAAATGAAGAAGAGGTTGATCTCAGTGCCTATCATTGTAGCACCAGACTGGTCCAAGCCTTTTTGAAATCATGTGTGATACAAGTGCACTAGGCGTAGTATTTGGACAACAGAAGGAGAAGATACTACATCCCATATACTATTCCAGGAAGGCCCTTAACATGACTCAGAAGAATTACACTGTCACCGAACAAGAGCTACTCATATTGGTCTTTGGATTTGAAAAGTTTTGATCATATTTGTTAAGGGAAAAATTATTGGTGCATACAAACCACTCAGCACTTAAAGATTTCATGGCTAAGAAGGATGCTAAAGTAAGGTTGATCAGATGGGTTCTTTTCATGTAAGAGTTCAACTTTGATATCATCGATAGAAAAGAGATAGAAAATCAGGTTGTAGATCACCTCCCCTGCTTGAAAGATGATGCAATGATAAAATTTGATGATGGGCTGGAGGTAAATGATTCTTTTCTCAATGAGAGAGTGTTGGTTGCATCTCATGATCTGATACCATGGTTTATAGACTATGCAAACTATCTGGTAAGCGATATCGTACCACCAGACCTAAACACCCATCAGTGTTAGAAGTTTCTACTTGATGTAATAAAGTTCTTTTGGGATGATCCATACTTGTTCTATGTATCTGTTGATAGGATTATTCATCATTGTATTCCTGAGGTTGAGATGATGAGCATCCTTGAGGCATCCTACTCATTATTTGTGGGTGGACATCATAGTGAGATTTGAACAGCCCACAAGATCTTACAATGCGGGTATTACTAGCCCACCATCCACCAAGTCATCTACGACTATGCCAAAGCTTTTGATAGTTGCTAAAGAAAAGGAGGAGTTTCCTATAAGCATAAACTCCCTCAATACCCCATTATTGTGATAGAGTTATTGATGTATGGGCGATAGATTTAATGGGACCATTCGTTTGCTCACATGGAAACAAGTACATCCTAGTTGTTATGGATTATGTGTCAAAGTGTCTAAAAGCCATGGCTCTACCCAATAATGAGGTTAAAAGTGTCATAACATTTCTAGAAAGAACATCTTCCCAAGGTTTGACACCCCTCAAAGAATCATCTGTGACGGAGATTCTCACTTCTGCAATGGTCCTTTTAAAGATCTTCTTGAAAAATATGGAGTGAAACATCAGGTGGTGACACCTTATCACCCTCAGACAAGTGGACAAGTGGAGGTGTCCAATAAGGCAATCAAACAGAACCTATCTAAGACATTGAATGCAAATCAGACAGACTGGTCGTGAAAGCTGGATAAAGCATTTTGGGCAGACCAAACTACATTCAAGACCCCTATAGGAATTTCTCCCTACCAACTTGTCTTTAGGAAAGCATGTCACTTACTAATGGAGCTTGAGCATAAAGCAATATGGGCACTAAAGAAGTTGAATATGGACTAGAATGATGTAGTAAAATTTAGGCTGAGTCAACTTAATGAGCTTGACGAGTTTCGATTGAAAGCATACGAGAGCTCAGCCTTGTATAAACAAAGAATAAAGCTACAACATCACCGTCGCATAAAGAATCACTAATTGTCACAAAAGGGCTTTGTGATGCTCTACAATTCAAGACTAAAGTTGTTCTTTGGAAAGCTTAAATCAAAATGGTTGGGGCCCTTTCAAGTAGCACGCATCTTCGATCATGGGGCTATTGAGTTAGAGAGGCGAAATGGAGGAACTTTCAAGGTAAATGGCCGAAGAGTCAAGCGATACCTTAGAAACATGGAAAAATAAAGACTATCAAAGAATGGGATCTTGAGGTAGTTTGAGTGCACAAGCTATCTATGTCGTGTCGCGATAGTAAATTAGGCACTGTTTGGGATGCAACCCGAGCTGGAGACTGGCACTTAGGTGTCTAGTTATGTCTTTTGACCCCTTATGTTCTGTATTTGCTTGATTTTGTGCATTAGGGATGATAAACATCTTTTTCGATGGGGTATGGGTAGTTATGGCCTAAATGAAGTCTGAGCAGCTTATGGTCCATAACTACCCCAATTTTTGATCGCAGGGTTTTCTTACATGTGTTCTCTGTGAATCTTCTATTGATTATGTGTGGAGTGCCATGTGATTGTGAGTGTAATTTGATTAATTCATATGTTTTTTGCTAATTCAGAACTTTTCCTATTACTCCAAGTTAGATTGTAGATTAATTGGATTAGGAAAGGATCTTAGGACATTGTTATTAAATAACCCACTTTAGCCTAAAAATAACTAACCAAGTTGATGATATATCTCTTGTCTCCTAGTGTTTGAGCCTAACATGTACCCATTTTTGAAAACACCTAATCAACCTAGCCTTGTCTAATGAAAAATCCTTAAATATGCCTTGCCCTTTCCTTAAACATTGTGTACCTTGACAAAGGAAAAAAGCCTAAGTTGAGGGTGGCTACCAAAAGTGACCCTGGTTTTGAGGATGGATATTGTGCCCCTCAACACAAGCTAAAAGTCTAAGTTGAGGGTGGCTGGTGTAAGGGTAAATGCATAAAAATAAGGGGGTGAGTTAGGAGTAAGGAGTAAAAGAAGGAAAATCATGTAATAGGTGCAAGAAAAATAAAAGATCCAGATTGAGTAAAAAAAAAAAAAGCAAAATGAAGTATGAAAACAAGGAAAAAGGTTAAGAAATGAAAAAAAGCACCCAAAAAGCTTGAAGTGGGAAACAGGAGAATAAAGTGAAACTAACTAAGTTGGTAGGGTAAAAGTGTAGAAAAACATTGTTTTAAGGAGTGCCTTTATACACTTTTTCCCAAAATACCACACTAAAGCTCCCTGACCCTGTGTTACGAGCCTAGAAAGTCCTAAAGTGATCCTAGTCTAATTATATGAATGTCTAAGACATGAGTATTTGGGAAAGCTTATGGTATTAGTCATTATTCATAAATATATTTTGTGAGAGTGAGGGTTTTTGCGTAGTCCCAAGGTTTATTATGAAATCATCCTTGAGTGTCATACATGGGACTTCTTTCTGTGAGGGTACTTGCATTGCATTGTTAGCATTGGACTTGTTTAGTGAGTGTGGACTATTGATAACTCTTTGCTTGTCATAGTTGTGTTGTCACATGCACCAGTTTGCCTTGATATTCTACATAGCTATCTGATCCTATTTTGAAAAGATGGTGTGGATATCTGAGTTTGAGATGTTTGTGATGTATTTTATTCAGTTGAGGTCTCTGTGTTACTATATTGTCTATATAGATTTGAGTCCGTCGCTTGAGGACAAGAAATAATTTTAAGTTGAGAGTGTTGATGTGCTAAAAAAATACAACATTTTTAATGCTTAAAACTTAGGATTTTGTGTGTTCTCAATGCAATATTTGTTGGCATTATATGTTTTTGTGTTCAGATTTGCAGGATTATAGGTTGGCAAGGATTTGGCGGAAAATTGCAGAAGTTGTTGTGTTTTGCTATTGTATGAAATCTTCTACGGTCGTAGAGAATTCTATGAGTCGTAAAGAGGCTTCCTGAGGATTTCCAATGAGGGGCTATTTGCTAAAGTTGAAGTCTACAATGCAGATGAGTCATGGAGCAATTTATCAGAGAAGTGGACTTGTAGGAAAGTTATCCGACAAAACCTCCTTTATGGATCGTAAACCATTTTATGAGTCATAAAGGGGTGTCATAGAATTGAAGTCAAAAATTGCAACAGTTGATTAAGAGACATCGATTATGAACCATGGAAGATATTATGGGTCGTAAAGTGCTTCAATGGAGTTTGTCGACCAGTTTTCCTAATTTATCTAGGACTTATTTTAATTACTATAAATAGGTCTTTTAGGTTATTTTCCAAAAGTTCTTGTCAGTTCATGTCAGTTTTATGTAGTTTAGGTTAAGTGCTTAAAGAACTCAATATTCTTAATAGAAAATTGTGAGAGAATCTTTGATAACACTTGTGGTTTAATTCAATCTTCAAGCTTCTGATTTTCATTGACATTGGATTTGCTTGATCTTAATTCAATTGTGTAACTGTTTAATTATGTCTTCTCAATTTATAATCTCTTCATCTACACATAGCTTGCATAGCTAAATCCACAACTAGGATTATGGAAACCATGAAGAACTAACAAAGTAAAATTGAATAATTCACAACTCTTGGATGGTGTATATGCATGTACTAATTAACTCTCTTTGTATTGCATGTTTACTAGTGGTGGCCAACATTAAAACTCGCTTAGTGTTACTGACTAGACGTAGGAAGTAATGAATTGGAAATGTCACGACCCAAGACTAGGGCTTAGACGTGACATAGCGAATAGGGAACCCGAATGGACCCCAAACAAGCCTCTTAATATATCATTACACATCATTGGTTGCAAAAGCAATTAAACAACATAATTAGTTTAGAAATAAGGAAAAAGGTGGAAAAGGAAAACTTTCATAACTAAACATCAAACAAGAGAGTCAAGGCCCAATAAATAACATGTCCATCAACACCTATAAAACTTAGATAGGAGTAGGGGCCAATATAAGTAACCGGGATCACCCTCATAGTCAATACATACATAAAAGAAAGATAGTTACATAACATGAGATCATAGACATTGTCTCCAGAATAGAGGACTTACCAACTAGCTTGAGAGAAATCTTACTAGCCACGTGGAGGAAGATGAACAAGAGAGAATCTGATTCCTACATTGTGACATAATGTAGCCATATAGTATGTGTTAGTACATTTGAATATACTATGTATGTAGGCTGCAATGCAACAAGAGATAAGCAACATAATCAAAATGCATGAGCATCTGCAATGAGTAGCATATAACAATATGGCATGCTTGGAAGATGCTTCATATAAATCATGCTTACATAAAATATAATACTTGTGAAAGAAAAAACCATCATTATAGAATTCATAGTCTATTGAAGTACCAACCCCTCAATTTGTTGGTAGATCATATCACCCTACCACCCATGGTGATTGAGGTACCAACCTTCAACCCGATTATCAAGGTACAAACCCCTCGATTTGTTGGTGAATCATCTCATCCTACCACCCATGGTGATTGAGGTACCAACCCCTTAACTTGGTTTATCAAGGTACAAACTCCTCGATTGGTTGGTGGATCATCTCACCCTATCACCCATGGTGATTGAGGTACCAACCCCTTAACTAGGTTATCAAGGTACAAACCCCTCAACATGGTTACCCGATCTCGCAACCCCCAGAGTTTGGAATGATCAATTCCCAACATGATATAGGAGAATATCATATATATATACATATATATCTATATACACGTTCCTTTCATTATCATAAAGTCATTCAACTCACAAGACATGCATTGGATCTTAAATTCCTCAAGAATTCATAACCGGACATTTTATCAAACTTCTGGCGGGTGTGTAGTGATACTGTAAATCTACACAATTTAGGGATGAAATCATGCAAGAAAATACAATGTAAAATCATCTATCAACACTTGGTGACATCCGCAAGAAATATACATCAAAATTCATCATTAGATCCCACAATGTTTCTTGTAATTTTTACCATAAAACATGCTAAAACAGTCATAATTTCATGAAACCCCAACATAGTTCATAGTCTAATCATAATAAATAAGACTCATAAGTAAATCAACTTGAAACCATGCAATTTAGGTAAAAAGGAAGCTTGGGCTTCATGGGTGAAAAGGAACCCATGAATGAAACCTACATACATTAGCTTTGGACAATATCTTGATGAATATTTGAATGGAGACATGAAGCTTTGATGAAGTCCTTAAGATCCGAAAGAGATTTGGACACTTCAATTTTGAGAGAAATACTAGTCTAAGCATTTGAGAGAGAATTGGGGAAGGTCTTGTATGATATGAAGGTGAAATATGGCTAAGTATAGGTATTTTTCACGCATGTGAAGACTTAGGCCCAAGACCCAAAAGTCTTGGACCGAACAAGACAACTGCACAAAAGAATGAACTTAGGGGCGCCCTTGGCACGTCATGCCAGGGGCACGGAAACCTCACTGGAATTCAATTTTTGGGAAGTCTAAATTGTGATTTGCTTGCTTCAAAATCAGGGCTAGACCTACTTCCCACTCATTTCACCCCCTGGTCAAGAAAATGAAGTTGGATTTTCGATATCACGCGCAAATTTTGAGATATATGTAAATTATGATTCTAGGCACTTCTGAGACACATTTTCGGGGACTTTTTGGGGTTGTTTCAATGACTCCCCCTTAGGAACATTCATCATCAAATGTCAAAGAAAGGTATATGAGAATGTAAACATGACAATTTCATCCAACATAAGGATGCAACATTACACTTAAACATCATTTCAAAAATCTCAACATAAGTTTAAAATCATCATGAACTTGTCAATTTAAACATGAATGTATGCAATGACATAAGGGCTGAACTTAAGACTTGAGATCATATAAAGGACATAGAATTAGTACATTAGGCTTGAGTAGAATGGAAGAGATAAGGATATCACCTTTGCATGTCCGTTTTGTCCTCCCATGTAGCACTTTCAACTTGTTGGTACCTCCGAAGGACCTTAACGAAAGCCACATCCTTGTTCCTCAACCTCTTCACTTGTCTATCCAAAATCTAAACCAGAACCTCTTCATAAGTCATCTTCAACAACACCCACAAAATCAAGAGGCACAATAGCATTAGGGTCTCACACATTTCCTCAACATGGCTACATGAAAGACCTGATAAACCAAATCTGCCTCACTAGGCAATTCCAAGTCATAAGCTGTCTTGCCAATCTTCCTCAACACCCTATGACTAAATTTAACCTTTTTACCAAAACGAACCATACCCTTTATTAGTGACACCTTCAAATTAAACCAATCACCAACTTTGAATTCAAGATCCCTTCTCTTCAAATGGGCTTAGGACTTTTGGCGACTTACAGCCATCTTCAACCTTTCTCTAATAATACTAACCTTCTCAAGAGCCTCCATAACCAGATCAGCTACCAAAAAAACCACCTCTGCAACCTCAAACAACCCAACCAGTGATCCACAATGTCTGTCATAGAGAGCCTCAAAAGAAATGATACCGATGCTAGAATGATAGCTATTGTTAAAGGCAACTCAATCAATTGAAGAAGATCATTGCAATGGCCTTTAAACTCCAATACACAAGCCTTAATAATATCCTCAAGTGTTTGGATAGTTCTCTTAGCTTGGCCAGCTGTTTGATGGTGAAAGGTCGCACTAAGTTTAACTTTTGTACTAAGACCCATTTTGAAGGGCATCCAAAAATGTGAAGTAAATTGAGCACCACAATCCAATATAATAGACAAAGGAACCCCATGCAACCTCACCAAGTCATGAATTTATAACCTAGCATAATCTTTAGCCCTATATGTGGTCTTAGCCGGTAGAAAGTGAGCCGATTTCATTATCCTATCTACCATAACCCAAATGAAATCAAAACCCTTTCTAGTCTTTGGCAACCCAACCAAATAATCCATATTATTCTCCTCCCATTTCCAAGTAGGAATCTCTATGTCTTGGGTTAAGCCACCTGGCCTTTGATGTTTGTCTTTGACTTGTTGGCCACTATGACAGCCTGAAACAAATTTGGCAGTGTCCTTCTTCATACCTCCCCACGAAAACACATCCCTCAAATCTCTCTATATTTTGGTAGAACCGAGGTGAATAAAATAAGAAGAATTTTGAGCCTCATCAAGAATCTTCTCCCTCAAGTCATCAAAACAAAACACACACAACCTACCTTGGTACGTAAGGACACCATCTCCCCTTAGGAGAAACCTTTACCTCACCACCCTTTACCAATGCCTTCAATTTTAACAAAGCGAGGTCAAGATCTTTCTTAGCTTTCACCTCCTCAATCAATGAAGATTTAAAGCCATCAACTACTATGGTATCCCCATTATCCACCTTTTCCAACCTAACTCTGAATCTACCCAGCCGATGGACCTCCCTAGCCACCCATTTTCCACCATCGCCAACATGTACTAGGCTACCCATGGACACCTTACTCAAAGCATTGCCCACCATGTTAGCCTTACCGAGATGATAATGCACATTCACATCATAGTCCTTAAGAAGTTGTAACCACCTTCTTTGTCTCAAGTGAGGTCCTTTTGAGTGAAGACATATTGGAGACTCTTATGATCGGTGAACACATCAACATGCACTCCATACAAATAGTGATGCCAAATTTTCAAAGCAAAGACCACAACGGCTAATTCAAGATTATGGATAGGATAATTCTTCTCATGTACTTTGAGTTGTCTAGAAGCATAGGCTATCACCTTACCATTTTGCATTAACACAAAATCCAAATCAACCCTTGAAGCATTAAAATACTCAACAAACCCGTCTAGCCCTTCGAATAGTGACAATATAAGTACAAACACGAGCTTTTCTTTCAATGTTTAGAAACTCCTTTCACAGTCATAGATCTACACAAATTTGGCTTTCTTTTTAGTCAACTTCATCATAGGAGAGGCAATAGCAGAGAACCCATTAACAAACCTCTGATAGTAGCCCGCTAAGCAAAAGGAACTCCTATTATCCGATCCCGATAGGATCAATGGTCTAGGCCAATTTCTAATCACATCTATCTTTTAAGGATCCATCTTGATATCGTCCTCCAATACCACATGACCTAGGAAGGCAACCTCCTTCAACCAAAATTCACACTTCTCTTACTTAGAATACAACTTCTCTTCCCTCAATCTTTGTAGCACTACCCTCAAATTACTCTTATTCTCGTCCTCACTATGTGAATAGATCAAAGTAGCATCGATGAAGAACACAACAAATAAATCAATGTGGGGTTTGAATAACCTATTTATCAGATCCATGAAGATAGCCAAAGCATTGGTCATCCCAAAAGACATCACAACAAATTCATAATGCACATATCTAGTTTGGAAGGCCATCTTAGGAATATCACACTCCCGCACCTTCATTTGATGGTACCCGGACCGAAGATCAATCTTAGAGAAGTGACTAGCCCCTTGCAATTGGTAAAAAAAATCATCAATCCTAGGGAGAGGATACTTCTTCTTTATGGTGACTTTATTGAGTTGCCGGTAGTCAATACATATTCTAAGGGAATCATCCTTCTTCTTTACCGACAACACTGGTGCCCCAAGGTTATTGGCTACGCCTAATAAAATCCTTCTCCAACAAATAACTCAATTGCTCCTTCAATTCATTTAACTCTGTCGAGGCATACTATAAGCGGGAATAGAAATAGGTTGAGTATAAAAAAGGATGTATATACCAAAATCTTTCCATTTTAGGAGGAACACCGGGAAGGTCATTAGGAAAGACATCTAGGAACTCATTTACCACCTGAACCGACTCAATAGGAAGAGCCTTGGACTCTACATCCTTAACCCTCACAAGATCATAGAGACACCCCTTAGTGATCAATTTACAGGCTTTAATGCAAGAGATAAACCAACCTTTGACAATTACATCATGACTCTCCCACACAAGGAAAGGTTTATTTGGGAATTAGAATTAGACCTTATGGGTTCTAGAATAAATAGAGGCATAGTATGCATGTAATCAACCCATCCCAAGTATGACATCAAAATTCACCATTTCCAACTCAATAAGATCACAAGGCAATATTTTATGCAAAATACAAATGGGACAACTTCTATAAACCTTTCTAGCAACAATTGATCCACCAATAGGAGTAGACACCTCATAAGACTCACATAACAATTCGGGCTCAACATGGAACTTTTTGGAAACAAAAGGGGTAACAAAAGAAATAGTGGCACCAAGATCAATCAATACATATAGATCAATATCAATGACTTTTAACATACTGGTGACGACATCGAGAACTTACTCAATCCCTTGCCTCCCTTGTAGTGCATAGAACTGATTGTTCCTTAGGGCACCACTTTGATGGCCACATATCGCAAAGGAACCGCATTGGGACCTTGTGGACAAACCTTCTTACCTTTGTTGTGGTTACAAAGACAATTAATCTTTTTGTAACCCACTTCCCCACATCCATAATATGCATTAGTACCTTTCAAACATGGGTCCCCATGAGCCTTACCACATTTTGTACACGCATTATTAGGAACCAACCACCAATACCTTAGGCCCTTGGGAAGTCATTGGCAAATACCCTATTAGAAGCATGAGAAGAACCTTAGCCTTGATGGAACTGGCCACCCTTTCGACTTTGGAACTTTCCCTTAAATCGAGCCCTCTTGGCCTCATTACTCCTCCTCTTCCTCAAGTTTTCCTCCTCTATTTGTGTGGCATAGGTCATCAAATGTGACAAATCCATGTCACTAATCAATAGAGCTGACCAACATTCCAAACACAACAAATAGGATATACCCATCATGAACTTGTTCATTCTAGACCTTGCATCAACAACCAAGTGGGGAGCATATTGAGAGAGTTGATTGAACTTGAGGGCGTACTCCCTCACACTCATAGACCCTTGTTTCAAATTCATATACTTCACCATCTTGGCCTCCCTAAGCTCAAGAGGGAAAATCGATTAAGAAAAGCTGTCTTGAACTCTTTCAAAGCACTACATTATTGATTCCCTTCTCTTTCTTCCATTGATTAAACCATATTTGTATGATCCCTTTGAGTTGGTAGGCCGCTGACTCCGCTTTCTCTTCCAATCTGACACCCATGATAGCCAGCACCTTGTAGACCTTATCAATGAACTCTTGAGGATCCTCATCTACCTTAGATCCATAAAATTTTGGTGGGATCATCCTCATGAAGTCTCTCACCCTAGATCTCGAGGTAGGAGCATGAGGGCCTTGGGCCCCTTGATTGACTTGATTGGCCATAGATTGAGCTAGCAAAGTGAGAGCATCCTTGAGCTCACCATGAGCTAGTTGTTCCTCGGGAGTGCAGGCTCTCCTTTATCTTGTGTTAGGCATGATCTAAACATAAGAAAGAAAGTTCATTAGAGGAAAAACTCACCTAACGTCTATTGCACGACATAGATCAAGAAGAAGCGAAAATTTACTAAATCATCTCATCGCCTCCTATTCATAATTATGGTGCACAACACGACCATGAATAGAACTCTAATCGATGTTATGTATTGGATGCTGAGGACCATTAAGAACCTAGTATTCTGATACCAAGTTTGTCATGAACCAAGCCTAGGGCCTAGACGTGACACGACGAATGTGGAACCCGAAGGGACCCCAAACAAGCCTCTTAACATATCATTACATATCATTGGATGCAGAAGCAATTAAACAACATAATTAGATTAGAAATAAGGATAAAGGGGATAAAGGTAAACTTTCATAACATAAACACTAAGCAAGAGAGTCAAGGCTCAGTACATAACATGTCCAACAATACCTCTAAAACTTAGATAGGAACAGGGGCTAAGATAAGAAACCGAGCTCAACTTCATAGTCAATACACACATAAAAGAAAGATGTTTAAGTATATAACATGAGATCATAGATATTGTCCTTGTAATGGAGGACTCGCCAACTAGCTTAAAAGAACTCGTACTAGCTAAGTGGAGGAAGATGCTCTACTAGGACTCCTTTTCCTACATGATGAATTCATGTAGGTCTAGAATATGGGTTAGTACATTTGAATGTACTGAGTATGTAGGATGCAATTCAAAAAGAGATAAGCAACATAGACGAAATACATGAACATAGGTAATAAGTAGCGTATAAAAATATGGCATGCATGGAAGATGCTTGAAGTAAATCATGCTTCCATAGAATATAACACATGTGCAAGAAGAGACCATTTATAGAATTCATAGCCTATTGAGGTACCAACCCATAATTCGTTTGTGGATCATCTTACGCTACCACCTATGGTGATTGATGTACTAACCCCGCAACCCGGTCATCAAGATACAAATCACTCGATTGGTTGGTGGATTTTTCTCACCCTACTACCAATTGTGATTGAGGTACCAACCCCTCAACCCAGTCATAAAGGTACAAACCCCTCAATTGGTTGGTGGTTCATCTCACCCTAACACTTATAGTGATTAAGGTATCAACCCCTAAACTCAGTTATCAAGGTACAAACCTCTCGACATGGTTACCTGAGCTCACAATCTCCCGAGTGAGGCATGGTAAATTCCCAACATGATATAGGAGAATATCATATACATACATCCCTTTCATCATCATAAAGTCATTCAATTCATAAGACATGCATTGGAACTTCAATTCCTCAATAAATCATGACCGGACATTTTTTCAATCACTTGGTAGGTTTGTATTGCCAGTTTAAAACAACGCAATTTACGGATAAAATCATGAAAGAAAATTCAATGTAAAACAATCCATCAATATTTGATAACACCCTCAAACATTATAGATCAAAACCCTTTATCAAATCCCACTCTAGTCTTACATTCGTAGATTAAAACATGCTAAAACAGTCACAATTTCATGAAACCCCAACATAGTTATAGTCTAATTCATAATAAGTAATACCCATAAGTAAATCAACTTGAAATCATGCAATTTGGGTAAAAAGGAAGCTTGGGCTTCATCGGTGAAAAGGAACCCATGAACGAAACCCACATACCTTAGATTTGGATAATTTGTTGATGAAGATTTCAATGGAGACTTGAAGCTTGGATGAATTTCTTAAGATCTGGAAAAGATTTAGACACTTGAATTTTAAGACAAATATTAGTCTAAGGGTTTGAGAGAGTATTGGGGAATGTCTTGTATGATATGAAGGTGAAATATAGCTAAGTATAGTTATTTTCATGCATGGGAAGGCTTAGGCCCAATACCCAAAAGTCATGAAACGAAGTAGAAAACTACATAAAAAATGTATTGAGGCCTCTAGTGCATCGCGCCAGGGGCACATAAACCTCATTAGAATTTGATTTTTGGGAAATTGAAATTGCGATTTGTTTGCTCTAAAATTAGGGTTAGACCCATTCCCAACTCAAAAATTTCCCCTTGATAAAGAATATGAAGTTGAAGTTTTGACATTACACATGAATTTTGAGAAATATGGAAAGTACGATGCAAGGCACATGCGAGGCATATTTTTGGGTACTTTTTGGGATCGTTTCAGGAAAATAAATTAACTAACAAGATTGAATTGATGTGTTATCATTTAATCAACCAAACTAGGCAAAGAGGAGGTTATATTGGGACTAATAATTAATGGTTAGTAATGCACACTATGGGGATGGGCAAAGTCACATAGTGAAATTCACCTCTCGCCTTTGACCAAAGGAATTGGGGAACTTCAATTGCCATCTTGCATGCTATACACTAGAAAAGAATTAGGTTATCTGGTGATACTGAGTTATTTGTAAGATCACTTACATGTTACCAAGACATGCCATACAAGTAACGACAACCTATCAATAGGTCACGTAGAAAGAGGCCCTAAAGAACCTAAATTTTTCTAAGACTGGAACCTCCTTACGAAAGGATCTATGGCTCATAAGTTAATACATATGTCACGACCGAAGCCTAGGGCCTAGAAGTGACACAACGAATGGAGAACTCTAAGGAACCCCAAGCAAGCTTCTTAACTTATCATTACATATCATTGGTCGTTGAAGCACATAAATGACACAACGATAAAAATAGGGGAGAAAGAACTACGGGGAAAGTTTGCATAAACATCATAATCAAGAGTCAAGAGTAAAAACTCATATCGTAGGTATATATCATGTCCAACAAACACCTCTAATACATAGATAAGAGTGGGTCCCAATACAAAGCAATCGGGCTCACCCTCATAGTCAAAATAGAACATAATGAAGAATGTCTCAATACATAATTAGAGCAGCATAGACTAAGGTCCCGGAAGTGGAGGACTCACCAAATAGCTTGAGTAGTACCGAACCGTGGAGGTGGAGGATGATCAACTTGGGCACCGGTTCCTACATGGTGATATCATGTAGGCAAGAGTATGTATTAGTGCATTTGAATGTACTAAGTATGTAGGATGCAATGCAACAAGAAATAGGTATCATAGTCAAAATGCATAACAATCGGCAATAGGAATAATATAACAATATGGCATGTATGATCAATGCATAAGTAAAACATGCTTAAGTAACTCATGCACATATAGGATATTACATGTGTAGAAGAGATCAAGTGAGATTTCCAAAGTACAAACCCCTTGATTGGTTGATGATGGTTTCATCCCATCACCCTTGTATTATGGTACAAACCTCTCAAATGGTTGATGACAATTTCAGCTTATCACCCTGGTGGAGAAGTACAAACCCCTCAGATGGTTGATGAGTACAAACTCCTGCCTCGGTTATCAAGGTTTAAACCTCCCAATAAAGTTATTTTGGCTCTTAGTCCCACTAGATCGGGCATTTTTTAGTGCAAAACTTTATATAGATTATATCACAAACATAAGCTAACATCCATCACATCATATCTAATGTTTTGGACCTTCAATCCCTCAAGAAACTACATCAAGACATTTTATCAAACACTAAGAGGGTGTGTTGTATTAGTATAAAACCATGAAACATAGAGGTGAAATCAATCGAATACCTTGCAACACCCTCAAGCAATATGCATCAAAACCCCTCATAAAATCATACAATAGATCCAAGATATATAGCTAAAAACATAGAAAACGACTCACAATTTCACATAGATTTAACATAGTGTTAGTGAATTTCATAATAAGCTAGATGGATTTGTAAATCAACTTTAAATCATGCAATTTGAGCAAAAGGAGGCTTGGGTATCATGAGTGAAAGGAACCCATGAAAGAATCCACATACTTAGTTTGGAGAAGTGCTTGGTGAAGATCGGAGATGGAGACTTGTATCTTGAAGAAGAACCTTGAAGGAAAACCTTAGTTCTGAATAATGGTTTGAGACTTGAATTTAGAAATGAAAAATATCGCTAAGTGTTTGAGTGAGTATTGAGGAATGTTTAGGATTATATGAGGGTGAAATATGGCTAAGAATAGATAAAAAACGTTAAGGAACATTTAGGTCCAAGAGTTAGAAGTCTTGGACCGACTTAAAAAATACAGGCACCTTTTTATACTGGTGCAGATCGCACGGGGAACACGGATTGCTCACTGGAAATTGCATTCTTCAGATTTCATAATTGCTAAACTTTCGCTCTTATATCAGGGTTAGCCCCTTTTGCCCTTAATTTTGACCACCTAAACAAAAATATGAAGTTGGATTTTCAATATAGCACACATATTTTGAGATATATGGAATTTACAATTCCAGCTATTCCGGGGCATATTTTTGAGTGCTTTTTGGGGTCATTTAAAAATCTCCCCCTTGGGAAAATTCATCCCAAAATGTAAAAGATACATACATGACAAGAGTGGTCATAAAAAAATCAGCCCCAACAAGAATGCAACATTACATTTGAAACACCATTTTCAAAATCTCAACATATGTGTAAAATCATCATAAATTTGCCAACTTAAACATGAATGCATACGAATGACGTAGGGCCTGAAACATAAGACTTGAAATCAAATAGGTGCTTAGAGTTAGTACCTTAGGCTTGAGTGGAGTGGAAGAGATAAAGATACCTCTTTTCAATGTCTGCTTTAGCCTCCCAAGTAGCACTTTCGATTTGTTTATTCCTCCAAAGGACCTTAATGGATGCCACCTCCTTGTTCCTCAATCTCTTCACTTGCCTATCCAAAGTCTGAACCAGAACCTCCTCATAAGTCAAGTTATCCTCAACAACACTCACAACATCAAGAGGCACAATAACACTAGGATCGCTTACACATTTTCTCAACATAGAGACATGGAACACCGGATGAACCAAATTCATTTCACCAGGAAACTTCAACTCGTAAACTACCTTGCCAACCCTTTTTATCACCTTATAAGGACTAACATATCTTGGACTCAACTTCCCCTTTTTATCAAAATGAACCACACCTTTCATTGGAGAAACTTTCAAATAAACCCAATAACCCACTTTAAATTCAAGGTCTCTTCTTCTCATATCTGCATAGGATTTTTAATGACTTTGGGTTGTTTTCAACCTTTCTCTAATCTTCCTAACCTTCTCAAAAGCCTCTATAAACAGATGTGGTCCCAATAAAGCCACCTCTCTAACCTCAAACCAACCAACTGGTGATCTAAAATTGTCTCCTATAAAGAGCCTCTAAAGGAGCCATATCGATGCCTATTCTTGTATGCAAACTCAATAAAAAAAAGGTGGTCATCACAACTACCCATAAGCTCCAAGACACAAGCCCTATGCATACCCTCAAGTGTTTGAATTGTTCTTTCAGCTTGGCCATCTATTTAAGGGTGAAAAGTTGTACTAAGGTGAACTTTTGTACCAAGACCCCTTTGAAAAGACCTCTAAAAGTTTCAAGTGAATTGTGCACCATGATGCGATATGATAGAAAAAAGAATCCCATGTAACCTTACTAACTCATGGAGGTACAACTTTGCATACTCTTTAGTCCCATATGTGGTCTTAACCGGTAGAAAATAAGCCGATTTTGCCATCCTGTCAACCACAACCCAATCCTTTTCTAGTCTTGGGCAACCTAACCATAAAATCCATATTAATCAACTCCCACTTCTAAGTAGGAATCTTTATGTCTTGGGTTAGGCCACCCGGCCATTGATATTCGGCTTTGACTTGTTGACAACTATGACAATCGAAAATGAATTTGGCAATGTCCCTCTTCATGCCTCAACACCAATACACATCTCTCAAGTCACTACACATTTTAGTGGAACCAGGATGGATAGAAAAAGAACAATTATGGGCCTCATCAACGATTTTCTCCCTCAACCCATTAACACAAGGCACACAAAACCTACCTCGGTACCTAAGAGCACCATCTTCCCCTTGGGAGAAAACCTCTACTTTGCCCACTAGCATGAAGTCCTTCAATTCAAGCAAGGAGGAGTCAAGATCTTGTTTTGCTATTACCTCATCAACTAATGAAGACTTAGACCCATTAACAACAATAACACCATCATCACTAACCTCTTCAAACCAAACCCCTAATCTAGCCAATTGATGCACCTCCCTAGGGATTTCCTTATCTCCACCCTCAACATGAGCTAGGATACCCATAGACACCTAACTCAAAGCATCCACCACAACATTTGCCTTTCCCGGATTATAGAGCACACTTATATCATAGTCTTTAACAAGTTCTAACCATCTCATTTTCCTCAAGTTAACATCTTTTTGAGTGAAAACATAGTGGAGGATCTTATGATCGGTGAACACATCAACATACACCCCATACAAATAGTGATGCTAAATCTTTAATGCAAACACAATGGTGGCTAACTCTAGATCATGGGTAGGGTAGTTCTTTTCATGTACCTTGAGTTATCTAGAAGCATAAGCTATGATTTTGCGTTATCACACAACCCAAACCAACATGGGAAGCATCATAATACACAACAGATCCCTCAAGCCCATCCAGTAGTGACAATATAAGAGCATACACAAGCTTGTCTTTCAACGTTTGGAAGCTCCTCTCACACTCATTAGTCCACACTAACTTAACCTTCTTTTGACTCAATTTTGTCATAGGGGAAGCAATGGAGGAGAATCCATTCACAAACCTTCTAGAATAACCCACCAGGCCCAAGAAACTCCTAATATCCGATGGGATCAGTGGTCTAGGCCAATTTCTAATCACCTCGGTCTTCTTAGGATCCACCTTAATACCATCCCCCGACACCACATGGCCCATGAACGCAACCTCCTTCAACAAAAATTCATACTTTTCATATTTGGTGTACAATTTCTCCTCCATCAATCTTTGCAACAAAACCCTTAAATGGACCATATGCTCCTGCCTACTATGTGAATAGATCAATATATCATCAATGAAGACCACAACAAAGAAATCAAGGTAAGGTTTGAAGACTCTATTGATTAGATCCATAAAGATGGCTGGTGCATTGGTCAACCTAAACAACATCACAACAAACTCATAATGTCCATACCTATTCTGGAAAGCATTTTGGGAATATCACATTCTCTCAACCTCACTTGATGATTACCGGATTGAAGATCAATCTTAGAGAAATAGCTAGCCCCATGCAACTGGTCAAACAAATCATCAATTCTTGGAAGAGGGTATCTATTTTTTATAGTGACCCTATTGAGTTGTCGATAGTCAATACACATTCTAAGGGACCCATCCTTCTTCTTTACAAACAACATCGGTGCACCCCAAGGTGATTTGCTAGGTTTAATAAATCCCTTCTCCAATAAATCTTTCAATTGCTCCTTTAACTCCTTCAACTACGTGAGGGCCATATGGTAAGGGGGAATAGAAATGGGTTTGGTTATCAAGGAGGTGGTCTATACCAAAATCTATTTCCCTTTCGGGAGGAACATTGGGAAGGTCATTTGGGAAGACATCAAGAAACTCATTTTCAACCAGAACTGACTCTGTGGAAGGGACTTTGGAATCCACATCTCTAACCCTGACAAGATGGTAAAGACACCCCTTAGAGATCAACTTACCGGCTTTAATGCAAGAAATGAATCTACCCTTGACCACCTCATCTTAACTTTCCCACTCAAGGATGGGTTCATTTGAAAATTGCATTTTGACCCTACGAGTTCTACAATCAATAGAAGCATAGTAGGCAAGCAACTAATCCATACCAAGAATGACATCGAAATCTACCATGTCTAGTTCAACAAGTTCACAAGGCAAAAACTTATGCGAAATGCAAATAGGACTACTTTTATAAACATTCCTAGCAACAATACTGGCACCAATAGGAATAGACACTTCATACGACTCATTCAGCAACTCGAGGTCAACAAGAAACTTTTTAGCAACAAAAGGGGTAAGAAAGGAAAGAGCAGCACAAAGATCAATCAAAGCATACACATCAAAGTCAAAGATTTTCAACATACCAGTGACAACATCTGGAACCTCACCAACCCCTTGCCTCCCATGTAAAGCGTAAAACCAATTGTGCTTTCGGACACCACCTTGAGGACCACCTCTACCCAATGGAATCACATTTGCATCCCATCCTTTGCCACGATTTCATGAACATTCTACCTTCTTATGACCAAGGTCCCCATATTCAAAGCATGCATTAGAACATTTTAAACATAGGCCTCCATGGCTCCTTCCAAATTTATAGAACACATCAATAGAGCCCAAACCACCAATATCTTCAGATCTAGGGAAGTCATTGGCAAACCCCCTATTAGTAGCATGAGAAGATGCTTGACCTTGACAAAATCTAGCACCCTTTTGGAATTTACCCTCAAATCAGGCCCTCTTAGCCTCATGCCCGCTTCTTTTCCTCAATTTCTCCTCTTCCATTTGCTTGGCATAGGTCATCAACTAAGATAAGTCCATGTCACTAATTACCATGGCGGACCGGTATTCTTCACTTACCAAGTCGAAGATCCCCATCACAAACTTATTCATCCTAGATCTAGGATTGCCCACCAAATGAGGATTATACCTTGAAAGTTTATTAAACTTGAGGGACTACTCCCTCACACTCATTACACCTTGTTTCAAGTTCGTAAACGCCACCAACTTAGCTTCTCTAAGCTCAAGAGGGAAAAATTGATTAAGGAAAGCCAGTTTGAAGTCCTTCCAAAGAACCACATTACCAATTCCCTTATCCCCCTTCCATTCGTCATATCGTATTTGGGCTATCCCTTTGAGTTGGTACACTGCCAACTCTGCCTTTTCATTCAGCCCAACACCCATGATATTCAAAATCTTGTAGACCTCATTAATGAATTCTTGTGAATCTTCATCCACCATTGATCCATAGAAAATCAAAGGAGTCATCCTCATGCAGTCCTTTACCCTATCTTCTGTGGTAGTAACATAAGGGGACTAGACCCCTTCATTGACTTGGTTGGCCACAACTTTGCAAGCATAGTAACTGCATCCCAGAGCTCACCATTGGTGGATTACTCCACCGCATATTGGGTTCCTTAATCTCTAGTGTTTGGCTTGATCTAGCATAACAAAAAAACAATCATTATGGGTAGAAAAACTTACCACAACTCTATACCATGACTTAGAACATAAAGATGGGAAACATTTTCCTAAAACGTCTCGTAGCCTCCTGTTCATAGTCGTGGTGCACTTTGCAACCATGAATATGAATCTAATCAACGCAGAGTGTTGAAATCTGAGGATCCATCAAACTAGTGCTCTGATACCAAATTTGTCACGACCCAAGCCTAGGGTCTAGATGTGATACAGCGAATGGTAAATCCGAAGTAAACCCAAGCAAGCCTCTTAACTAGTCATTACACATAATTGGTCGCGGAAGCACATAAATGACATAACGAGTAAGAATAGGGGCAAAGGGGCTAAGCAGAAAGTTTGCATAAACATAACAATCACAAGTCAATAGTCCAAACTCATATCATAGATAAATATCATATCTAACAAACACCTCTAATACATAGATAAGACCAAGGGCCAAGAAAATGCAACCGGGCTCACGCTCGTATTCAAAATAGAACATGAAGAAGAATATCTCAATACATAATAAGAGCAATATAGACTAAGGTCCCCGAAGTGGAGGACTCACCACCTAGCATGAGTATGACCGAACTAGCCACGTGGAGGAGGAGGTTGATCAACTTAGGAACAGGTTCATACATGGTGATATCATGTAGGTAATGCGTTAGTACGTTTGAATGTATCAACTATGTAGGATGCAATGCAACGAGAAATAGGCATCATTGTCAAAATGCATAACAATAGTCAATAGACATAATATACAATACGGCATGTAAGATCAATACATAAGTAAAACATGCTTAAGTAACTCATGCTCATATAGGATATTATATGGGTTGAAGAACCAAGCTAGATTTCCAAAGTACATACCCCTTGGTTGGTTGATGATGGTTTCACCCCATTATCCTGGTGGTGTGGTTCAAACTCGTCACATGGTTGATGATACTTTCACCTTATCACCCTAGTAGCAAAGTACAAACCCCTCACATGGTTGATGAGTACAAACCCCCACCTCTAGTACATACCCCCCGACAAAGTTATCTGGGCACTTAGTCCCCCTGGATTGGGCATGGTCTAATACAACACTTTATATAGATTATATCATATACATAAGCTCCTTTCATCATCATAATATCCATCATATCATATCTCATGCTTTGTCTGACACCCCATAACTCTATGCTCTTATATATCCATGTTTCAATCCTCATTTGGCTAGGTTGGGGGTGTATTAGGTTCATGGGAGACTCTTAGTACCTAAACGGGTTCAAGACTTCCATAAGAGTTAAGTTTTGGGTGATGGTTCACGCAAGGGTCAACTTTAAACTAGCATAACGTTTTGCACACTTGGAACTGGATGGCCTACAATAGGTATAATTAAACCCCTTTGAGTTAGCTTTCCAGTCCACTTGGTCTCACAGCATTCCGAGGTCGGATGTAGGAGTTATGACCATCTTTGTGAGATCCTACAGTGTAGTGATGTCAAACGGGCACTTTGACAGGCAGTGTGGACTTGGATGAACCGTTTCGATTGGTTGGAGTGGAAAATGACCATCTTTTGTCTAAGTTATCAAAATTCCTTTGATTTAGCTTCGCAACGCACTTGGTTTCACCTCATTCCGATATTGGATGAAGTAGTTATGATCGTTTTGGTGAGACCCTCTTGGGCGTGGTGACAAATGGACTGCTTGACGGCCAGTGTGGCCTTTGATAGGCCATTTGGGGCAGATGGGGTTGGAAAAGGATATTTTTCTCATGAAGGGAGATACACCACCAGTGGAATAGGTTATGTGGCTCACCACTGACTGTGGGGATTGCCACAAGGTATGCCAAAGGAAGCTTGTTAGACTTGGGGAAAATATGGCTAAGGGTGGTGCCACGGGAACTATTGACGGGCCCATATAGAGTGGGATGGCCCGTAGCACCTGGGTGTGTGGTGGAATGTAATATTTTCTTGTCTAATTGAGTGGTACGGACCAGTAAATGGTCTATATAACACTACACGGTCCATGAAAGTGTCCATCAAAGTAACATCGACGCTAACTTTTTATCAAGTGTTCCAATTCCATTTTTCTGTCTAAGTATTGTCTCACGGGCACACCATATGACCCGTGGAGTGCCACACGATCAGTAAAGTCTCCAATGAGGCGATACTTTTCCAATTATTCCATCTATTCACTTATGGCGTCTTCGTAAAATTTAAATACTTTAATGCCCTTTTTAGACTTCCAATGCTATCCTAATCTTCCTAAAAGACCTAAACACTATCCCAAAGGATAAAAGTCATTACTCTCATCTCACATATCCTCTCAATCTCTCAAAAGCCTCCATCATTCCCAAATTTAATTTCAAGGAAACCCAAGAACAAGATTAGATTCAAAGATCCTTTCCAAGCCTCCATTCTTCCCAATCTCAATTTCAAGCAATTCTAGACCTAAGGTATGTGATGTTGAACCATTGGGTCCTTCCACCTATGGTGATAATCCTCTTTTGCATAATAATTTGTTATTTAAAGTTGATTTTACATGTGGGTCTTGTATATTTATAAATTTACTGCACAATACTTTTAGTTCATAAGAGTATGGTTGTTTTAACATGTTTTGAGCTTCAAATCTTGGATCTAATATTGGATTTAATGAGGGGTTTTGATGTAAATGTACTGTAGGTGTTGTAAGGTATTGATTGATGGTTTTATCATTGATTTTCTTGCATGATTTCATCTCCAAATTGCATGGTCTTTTACCCCAATTACACACACCCCGAGTGTTTGATAAAATGTCAGGATATGGTTTCTTGAGAAGTTGAAGGTCCAATGTATGAGATATGTATGAATGATGTTATGATGATAAAATGAGATTATGTATATGATTATTCCCATATGAAGTGTTGCACTAGAGCATATGATAAATCATATATAAAATGTTGCATTCAACCATACCTCATCATGGGGGAACAAACGCTCAGATAACCATGTTGGGAGTTTATACTCATCACCCATGCAAGAGGTTTATACTTCGGCACCGTGTTGGTAAGGTATGATTACCATTAACCATGTGAGTGATTTATACAACACAACCACCAATGGACTTATACCTTGAACAGCTAGCTTTGTCTCTTCTTCACATATGATATCCTATATAAGCATGAGTTACTTAAGCATGTTTTACTCAAGCATTGATCATACATGGCATATTATATATTATGTCTATTGATTAATGTTGTGAATTTTGATTATGAAGTCTACTTCTTATTGTATTGCATCCCATATACTTAGTACATTCAAACATATTAATGCATACTCTCGCCTACATGATATCACCATACAGGAACCGGTGCTCAAATTGATCATCCTCCTCCTCCACATGGCTAGTCGATGCAATTCTAAGATTGTCGGTCAGTCCTCCATTTAGGGGGCCTTAGTCAATGTTGCTACTATTTGTGTATTAGGACACTATCTTATGTTCTATTGACTATGAGGGTGAGCCCAATAGCTTTGTCTTGGCCCCCGCTCTCTCTATGTATTTAGAGGTGTTAATTGGACGAGTTGTGTATTTATGATATGAGTTATGACTCCTTGTCTTTGATGTTGATGATTTGAAAAGCTATCCCTTAGCCCCTTGTTCCTTTTGCTTACGTTATGCCTTTTATATGCTTCCGCAACCAAGGATATGTAATGATAAGTTAAGAGGCTTTCTTGGGGTTCCTTCGGTCTCCCCATTCGTTGTGTTACGTCTAGGCCTTAGGCTTGGGTTGTGAAACATTGGACCTTCAGTCCCTCAAGAAACCAGATATAGACATTTTATCAAACATTTAGAGGGTTTGTAGTGTTAGTATAAAACCATGAAATATATAGGTAAAATCATGCAAGAAAATCCATTGTAAAACCATCAATAAATACCTTGCAACACACTTAAGAAATATACATCCAAACCCCTCATAAAATCTTACAATAGATCCAAGATTTATAGCTCAAAACATAGTAAAATAGTCAGCATTTCACAAAGCTTTAACATAGTGTGAAGTGAATTTCATAATAAGCAAGACACATTTGTAAATCAATATTAAATCATGCAATTTGAGTAAAAAGAGGCTCGGGTATCATGGGTGAAAGGAGCCTATGAAAGAAACCCACATACCATATCTTGGAGATGTGCTTGGTGAAGATATGAAATGGAGACTTGAAGCTTGAAGAAGAACCTTGAAGAAGAACCTTGAAGGAAACCCTTAGTTCTGGATGAGGGTTTGAGACTTGAATTTAGGAGTAAAAAATATGACTAAGTGTTTGAGTAAGTATTGGGGAATGTTTAGGATGATATGAGGGTGAAATATGGCTAAGTATAGATAAAAACAAGTTTGGGAACACTTAGTCCCAAGACTTAAAAATCTTGGACCGACCTAAGAAAAATAGGCACCTTTTTATACTGGTGCGCGTCGCATGGGGAACACGAATTGCTCACTGGAAACTGCATTTTTGAAATTTCATAATTGCTAATCTTTCGCTCTTAAATCGAGATTAGACCCTCTTCCCTTAATTTTGACGCTCTGAACAAGAATATGATGTCAAATTTTCCATATCACACATGAATATTGAGATATATGAAATTTAAAATTTCAGGCATTCCTAGGCACGTTTTCGGGCACTTTTTGGGGTCATTTCACCATAGGTCATCTTGCATGTTCATAGGCTAGAAGCTACAAATTCCAGAAACATGACTTTTGTAGCACAAGGTTATACGGACTGAAGTACGAACATTATGTTGATCCACAACCTATAGAAATTGTTTAGTGGATGGCTCTAATAGTTTTTAATGAAGGGTATTTTTGACATTTCCAAATTGCCTAAGTCCTAAACTAAGTCATTTTGTTTAACGTAACTGACTTAGACCTTATAAATCCTATTCCAAATTCATTTAAAGCCTTCAACCTTAAAAATAGTCTCAAGGGTTCTCAATATTTCTCTCTCTAAATCAAGGGCTCTATTAAAGCTAAATCTTTAACGTTTGACTAAGGATTTCTAGATTTTTCTCCTCAAATTCTTAAGGATTCTACTTGAGGTATACAGGGATTCATTCATGGTTTGTCTTTGATGACATAGACCAAGGGCTATACATGAGATTGCTAATGGGGAACCTGAAAGGACCCCAAACAAGCCTTTTAACATATCATTAAACATTCTTGGTCGCGGAAGCAATTAAAAAAAACAAGAGAACTTAAAATAAGGATAAAAGGGCTAAGGGAGTCTTTCATAGCTTAATAACATACAAGAGTCAAGAGAATCAAGCTCAAAGCATTATTGCATAACTTTTCCAACCGCACCTCTAAACTTAGAATTGAGCGGGGGACAAGACAACTTTCCAAGCTCACCCTTATAGTCAAAATCATACAATAAAAGAAAGAGAGTCTTCGTATAACAAAGATCAGAAGATGTCGTCCTCGGAGTTGAGGACTCACCAAACTTGCTTCAAAGATAGTACTAACCACATAGAGGAGGAAGACGATCAAGTGGGGCTCCAATTCCTACTTGGTAATATCATGTAGGCGTAGCGTATGCATTAGTATCTTTGAATGTAATAAGTATGTAGGATGCAATACAACAAGACATTGGCAACATGAGCAAAATACGTACATATAGGCAATAGTAGCATAGTAACAATATGGCATGCATGAATGATACTTGAAGTGAAACATGGTTATACAGAACATATGACATGTGTAGGAAGAGACCATCATTATAGAGACCAAGGCCTAACACCCCCTTGGAAAGGCGATTGAGGTAGAAAACCCCCAACATAGTTGCATGGGCCTACTACACCCCAAGCGAGGCAACTGAGTTACAAACTCCCCAACATGGTTGCAGAGGCCTAGTACCCCCTGAGCGAGGCAATTGAGGTATATATCCCCCAACATGGTAGTTTGGGCCAACCACCCCCCTAACAAGGCGTGGTCAACTTGCAATACCATATATACAATTTCATGGAAATATACCCATATATATATTACTTTTATCATCATAAAGTCCCTTTACTCATATGTCATGCACTAGACCTTCAATAACTCAAGAATCCATAACTGGACATTTTATCAAACACTTGGCGAGTGTGTAATACTAGTACAAAATCATGAAAATTTAAGAGTGAAATCATCTGAGAGAATAAATTTAAAACCACCCACGAACATTTGGTAATACCTTTATACATTATATATCAAAACTCCTCATCAAATAACATAATAGATCATAGATTTATAGCTCAAAACATGCTTAAATAGTCACAATTTTATGAAACTCCAACATAGTTTATAACCAAATTCATAATAAGTAAGACCTATAAGTAAATCAACTTAGAAACACACAATTTATGTAAAAAGGAAGACTGGGCACCATAGGTGAAAGGATCTAATAGTTGAAACCCACATACCTCAACTCTGTAGATTTTCTTATGAAGATTTGATTGAGAACTTGAAACTTGAATGAAATCCTTAGATCCGGAATGAGATTCGTGCACTTGAAGGTTGGGTGAAATATTTGTCTAAGTGATAGAGAGGGTCTTAAGGAATGTCTTCTATGATATGGAGTTGAAATATAACTAAGTATATGTGTATTTATGCATGCGAAAGCTTAGGCCCAAGACCCCAAAGCCTTAGGCCGAGATAAAAAAAATAAACTGGCCACAAAATGTACTACATAGCGATGGCTCCATGACGCGGAGAGAATGCATACCCTCACTGGAATGTGATATTTTTGGAAAATGAAATTTGGCTACGGTTGTTCTAAAATCGGAGTTAGACCTATTTCCCACTCAAATATTCCCCTTGATCATGAATATGAAGCAAGATTTTTGATATTGCGCACAGATTTTGAGATATATGGAAATCACGATTATGGGCACTTCTAAGCCATATTTCGGGCACTTTTTGGGGTCGTTTCAATATCTCCCCCATGAGAACATTCATCCTCGAATGTCAAAAGACATATATGAGAGAAATAATGAAGATGAGTTCATCCCTACACATGAATGCGACAATGCACTTAAACTTCATTTCAAAATCTCAACATAAGTGCCAAAATCACCATGAACTTTTCAACATAAACATGAATGCATGGAATAACATAAGGGCTTTAACATAAGGGTTGAAACATAGGTTACTTGAGTTAGTACCTTAGGCTTGAGTATAATGGAAGAGATAGGGATATTAATTTTGAATGTCCATTTTGGCTTCTCATGTGGCACTTTCAATGTGTTGATTACTCTAAAGGATCTTAACGGAGGCTACATCCTTGTTCCTTAATCGCTTCACTTGTCTATCCAAAATTTCTACCAGAACCTCTTCATAAGTCAAGTTGTCTTTAACACACGCACAACATCCAATGGCACAATAGCATTTGGATCACCCACACACTTCCTCAACATAAACTCATGGAATACTAGATGAACCAAGTCCATTTCACTAGGCAACTCCAACTCATAGGCCACCTTAACAATCTTCCTCAACACCCTATAAGGAACCACAAATCTTAGACACAACTTAACCTTTTTACCAAAATGAACCACACCTTTCATGGGTGAAACATTCAAATAGACTCAATCACTAAACTTAAATTCAAGATCCATTCTCCTCACATCAGCATAGGGTTTTTGACGACTTTAGAATGGTTTCAACCTCTCTCTTATCAATCTCACTTTCTGTAAGGCCTCCATAACAAATCCAGATCCAACAAAGCCATCTCTCCCACTTCAAACCACCCAAATGGTGATCTACAACGTCTATCATAAAGAGCCTCAAAAGGATCCATACAAATGCTTGCGTGATAGTTATTATTATAAGCAAACTCAATCAATGGAAGATGGTCATCGCAAATATCCTTAATCAAGTGCTAAGCATATCCTCAAGAGTTTGGATAGTTCTTTCGACTTGGCCATCTGTTTGAGGGTGAAAGAACGTACTAAGGTTAACATTGATACCAAGACCTCTTTGGAAGGACCTCCAAAAGTGAGAAGTGAATTGAGCAACATGATCTGATATGATATACATATGCATCCCATGCAATCTAACCAATTCATGAATGTACAACTTAGCATATGCTTCAGCCCCATAAGTAGTCTTAACCTGTAGGAAAAGAGACAGCTTTTTCATTCTATCAACCACAACCAAAATAGAATCAAAACCCTTCCTAGTCTTAGGCAACCTAACCACAAAATCCATATTGATTTCCTCCCACTTCCAAGTAGGAATCTCTATATCTTGGGCTAGGCCACCCAACCCGTGATGCTCGACTTTCACTTGTTTGCAATTATGGCAACCAGATATAAACTTAGAAATATCTCTCTTCATGCCACCCGACTAAAACACTTCCCTCAAATCTTTATACATCTCGGTAGAACCGGGGTGAATAGAATAGGAAGAATTATGAGCCTCATCCAGAATCTTAATTTTCAAGTCATCAACACAAAGTATACATATCTACCTTGGTACCTAAGGGCACCATCTATCCCTTGGAAGATAACCTCCAACTTGCCATCTCTCACTAAAGACTTCAACCCTAGGAAGGTGAGGTCAAGATCTTGCTTCACCTTAACCTCCTCAATTAATCAAGATTTTGTGCCATCAACAACTACAATACTGCCGTTATCAACCTCTTCCAACCTAACCACAACTAAGGGAGTCTTTCATAGATCTAAACATACAAGAATCAAGAAATTCAAAGCTCATAACATCATTATATAACTTATCCAGCAACACCTCTAAACTTAGAATTGAGCTGAGGATAACGCATCTTTCCGGGCATACCCTTATAGTCAAAAGCGTACAATAATATAAAGAGAGTCTTTGTATATATAGGAACAAAAGATATCATCCTTGGAGCTGAGGACTCACCAAACTTGATTGAAGATATAGTACTAGCCATGTGAAGGAGGAAGATGATCAAATGGAGCTCCGTATCATGTAGGCACATAGTATGCGTTAGTATATTTGGATATACTAAGTATGTGAGATGCAATGCAACAAGAGATAAGAAACATAATCAAAATGCAAAATCATAAGCAAGATATAGTATATTATCAAAATGGCATGCATGAACAAAGCTTGAAGTAAAACATGCATATAGGTAACTTCTTACATGTGCAGGAAGAGACCCTCATTAGAAACCAAGGCCTACCACCTCCTTGGTGAGGCGATTGAGGTGTACACCTCCCTAATAAGTTCGTACGAGCCTATCATCCTCTGAGCCAAGCGATTGAGGTATAAGCCCCCTAATATGGTTGCATGGGCCTACCACCCCCCGAGCTAGGCATTTAAGGTACATACCTCCCAACATGGTAGCTTTGGCCTACCACACCCTCCCCAAGCTATGCGATCGAGGTATATGCCCTCCAACATAGTAGTTCGGGCCTACCACCTCCCGAACGAGGTGTGCTCAAATTTCAACACTATAGATACCTTTCAATAGATCAACACATCAACACATTACTCTCATCATCATAAAGTCACTTAACTCATATGCGATACATTGGGCCTTCAACAACTCAAGAAATAATAACTGGACATTTTATCAAACACTTGGCAGGTGTGTAATGCAAGTATTTAATTCAAGAGGGAAATCACACAAAAAATCTTGAAGTAAATCAACGAAACAATAGTTGATAGTACCCTCATGCAATGTACATTGAAACCCTTCATCAAATCTCAAAATAGATCATAGATTCATAGCTCAAAACATGTTTAAACAGTCACACTTTTATGAAACCCTAACTTAGTTCATAGTTAAATTCATAGTAAGTAAGATCTATAAGTAAAACAACTTAGAAACATACAATTTATGTAAAAAGGAAGGTTGGGCACCGTGGGTGAGAGGACCCAATGGTTGAGATCCACATACCTCAACTTTGGAGAATTTCTTGATAAAGATTTGATTGAGGACTTGAAGCTTGATTGAAATCCTTAGATCCGGAATGAGATTGGTACACTAGAAGCTTGGGTAAAATATTTTTCCAAGTGTAAAAGAAGGTTTTGAAGAATGTCTTGTATGATATGTGATTGAAAAATGACTAAGCATAGGTGTTTTTATTCTTGGAAAGGCTTAGGCCCAAGAACTCAAGGCCTTAGGCCAAATTAAATAAAACTGGCAACAAAAATACACTCGTCCGTGCCTTGGCCGCATCGCACCAACAGCGTGGACCCTTATTTTTTTCTTAATTTTTCAAAATTTGGCTACGGTTGCTCTAAAATTTGTGTTAGACCCATTTCGCACTCAATTTTCCCCCTGATAACGAATATGAAGTCTGATTTTTGATATCATGTATGAATTTTGAGATATATGGGAATTACGATTATGGGAATTTCTGAGACACATTTTCAGGAATTTTGGGGGATTTTTCAATATCTCCCCTTGGGAACCTTTGTCCCCAAATGTCAAAGAAACCATATTAGAGAAGTAAACAAGATAGTTTCAACCCACACAAGAATGCAAAAACGGACTTAAAACATCATTTTAAAAATCTCAACATAAGTGTCAAAATCACCATGAACTTATCAATTTAAATATGAATGTATGCAAATGACATGAGGGACTTAAGCCTTGAAATCACATAAGGGACATAGATTAGTACTTTTAGATTGAGTACAATGCAAGAGATAGGGATATCACTTTTGCATGTTCACTTCAGGTTCCCTTATTGCACTTTCAAATTGATGATTCCTCCAAAGGACCTTAACGAAAACTACATCCTTGTTCCTTAACCTCTTCACTAGTCTATCCAAGATTTCCACCAGAACCTCTTCATAAGTCAAGTCATCTTCAACAACACCCACAACATCCAATGGCACAATAGCATTTGGGGCCACACACTTCCTCAACGTAGACATATGGAAGACCGCATAAACAAAGTCAATTTCACTAGGCAACCCCAACTCATAGGCCACCTTGTCATTCTTCCTTAGCACCCTATAAGGACCCACGAATCTTGGACTCAATTTACCCTTTTTACCAAAACAAACCACACCCATCATGGGTGAAACCTTCAAATAGACCTAATCACTAACCTTAAATGTGAAATCCCTTCTCCTCACATTGGCATAGGACTTTTGATGACATTGGGATATTTTCAACCTTTCTCTAATCAACCTCACTTTCTTTAAGGCCTCCATCACCAAATTCAGACCCAATGAGGCCATCTCTCCCTCTTCAAACCACGCAATCGGTGATCTAGAAAGTATGCAATAAATGGCCTCATCTAAAATCAACCTTCTCAAGTCGGCAACATTAGGCACATACAATCAACCTTGGAACCTAAGGGCACCATCTACCCCTTGGGAGAAAACCTCCGCCTTACCATATCTCACTTAGGCCTTCAACTCTAAAAGGTGGCATCAAGATTATGTTTTACCTTTACCTCCTCAACCTATGAAGATTTAGAACCATCAACCACCACTACACCACTATTGTCAACCTCTTCCAACCTAACCCCTAATCTAGCCAACTGATGGACCTCTATAGCCACCTCCTTTCCACCATCATCAAAATAAGCTAGGCTAGCCATAGACACCCTACTAAAAGCATCAACCACAACTTAGCCTTACCGGGATCATAATGCACACTCATATCATGATCCTTAAGGAGTTCTAACCATCTTCTTGGTCTCAAGTTGAGATCTTTTTGAGTAAACAAATATTTGAAACTCTTATGATCGGTAAACACATCAACATGTACACGATACAAATAATGACGCCAAATTTCCAAGGCAAATACCACGGCGGCCATTCAAGATCATAGGTAGGATAATTATTTCCATGCACCTTAAGTTATCTAGAAACATAGGCTATCACCTTACCATTTCCCATCAATACACAACCCAAAAACATTCCTGACACATTACAATATATCACAAACCCTTCTAACCCTTCTGGGCAGAGACAAGATTGGAGCGGAGACAATCTTATCCTTCAAAGTTTGGAAACTCCTTTCACACACATTGGTCTACAAAAATTTCGCCGTTATTTGAATCAACATAGTCACAGGAGAAGCAATAGAAGATAACCTATTCACGAAATTCTAGTAATAACCCGCTAAGCCCCGGAAGCTCCTAATCGATGGAGTCAAAGGTCTAGGCCAATTTCTAACCACTTCTGTCTTTTAAAGATCCACCTTAATACCATTTTTTGACACCACATGACCTTGAAAAGTAACATCTTACAACCAAAACTCACATTTCAGATATTTAGCGTACAACTTCTCTTCCCTCAATTTTTGTAGCACCACCCACAAAATACTAACATGCTCCTCCTCACTATGGGAATAGATCGAAATATCATCAATGAAAACCACCACAAACAAATCAAGGTAGGTTTTAAGGACCCCATTCATAAGATCCTTGAAGATAGTTGGTGCATTAATCAACCCAAAAGAGACAACCACAAAATCATAATGCGAATACCTAGTTCGGAAGGCTGCTTTAGGAATATTAGACTCTCTCACTTTTACTTGATGATACCTAAACTGAAGACAAATTTTAGAGAAGTGACTAGCCCATTGAAGTTGGTCAAACAGATCATCAATCCTTGGTAGAGGATACTTACTATTTATGGTGATCCTAATAAGGTCTTGGTAATCAATACACCTTATAAAGGAACCATCATCCTTCTACGTAGCAACACCAGGAAGCTCACTAGGAAAGACATCAAAGAACTTATTGACCACTGTAACTGACTCTATAGGAAAGACTGTGGACTCAATATCCCTAACCTTCACGAGATGATTGAGACTCCCCTTAGAAATCAACTTATGGGATTGAATAAAAGAAATGAATCTACCGTTGACCACCACATTAGCACCTAACCTTGAGGACCATCACCCCTAAATTTAGGTTGTGCTTGAGGACAACCCCTAACGTTTTGCTTGAATCTTCCACAACCAAAGAAAGAATTAGATTTCCTAAAACATGGGCTACCATGACTAAGTATAGGTGTTTTTATGCATGGAAAGGCTTGGCCGCAAGACCCCAAGACCTTAGGCCAAATTAAAGAAACTGACAATAAAAATACACTATTCCGCACCCTGATGGCATTGTGCCAGGGGCACGGACCCCCACTATTTCTGTAAAACTTTGTAAATCAATATTTTTTCTCGGTTGCTCATAAACCAGGGTTAGACCCATTTACCACTCAATATTTCCCCCTGATCATGAATATGATGTTGGATTTTCAATATCACACAAGGATTTTGAGATATATAAAAATTATGATTATGGGCATTTCCGAGGCACATTTCGAGCATTTTTGGGGTTGTTTCAATATCTCTACTTGGAAACATTCATCCTCGATTGTCAAAGAAACGTATATAAAATATGTAAAGAAGATAGTTTCATCCCACACAAGAATGCAATAATGTACTTAAACATCATTTTAATATGATTCATTCCTTCATATTCTCATTAACGTGTATCTCTTAATAAGCGATGTGCTACCCAAATACATCTCTTTGATGCTTAACACTTGAAATATTTTGTGTTCTCAAAGCAATGTTAGTGAGTTTTATGTGTTTTTATGTTTACTTTGTAGGATTAGAGGATTTGGAGTGAGTTTGGGCAAAGTTCTACAGAATTGCAGTTTTTGAGGACTTATGGGCTACTTTATGGGTCATGCTTTATTCCATGAGATGTAGAGAGGTTTTGTGAGTGAGGTCAAGTAAAGGTACTAGTTTTAGATGCTGCATCCATGAACTGTCAAATGAGTCATAGAAGTTTTCATGACTTGTGGATTAGTTTCATGCCTAGTGGATCATAATTTGAAGAGTTTCAGAAAAATTATCAAAGAGACCCCTCTACGGATCATAAGTCTAAATATGGCCCATAGAAAGGTCTCACTGAATTTGGGTCAGTGTTTTGGAGTTGCAGAGTACGAAACCTAATTACGGGCTATGGATTCTTATATGTCCCATAACCCCGTCCATAGAAGCTGTCGAATGCAATTTTCCTATTCTATTTTGGATATGTATTTTACTTATTATAAATAGGTTCTTAGGGATTTTGGAAGAGCGACACATGAGAGAATAGAAAAACACTTTTAAGACTTCATCTTTTGTGATTTTTACATTGAAAACAATACATTGTGATTTCTTATGGAGAACTTTGAATTTCATATTCTTGATTGATCATTGTAAGTGTTCAATTATGCTTTTCCATAACATGATTCTTTCATCTAAAATGATTATGTATGGCTAAATACACTACTAGGGTTGTTGGAATCATGAAGAACTATTGAGGTAAAAACGGATAATTTATAATTCTTGAAAAATGCACATGCATGTATTAATTAGTTCTCTTCATTATCACTGTTATTTAACGATATATTGCAAACATTAGAAGTCTCCTCATTCTTACTAACTGGATCGAGGTAGTAATGAATAGGAAAAAAGATTAATTAATAGAATTCGATGTGATCTAATCAACCAAACCTGATCAAGTGGAGGTTCTACTGGAACAAAAAGTAAGGGTTAATAATGTCGTATTGCAGGGATGGATCAAATCACCTAGTGAAATTGATCTATCGCATGGATCAAAGGGTTTGATAAATAGAACTTACCAGTTCAGCATGCTACACACTAGAAAAGATTATGATTATCTAGTGATACTATGTCAGGACTTTGCAGGGATGAAAATACCCTAGTTATTTCTCTCACTGATTATATAACACCTGCTTCTAGTTTAGGTTTATTTACAGCAATTACAAACCCCCTTTGGGAGATAAGTAGGTTAATTCATTTGACTTACTTGTAATTAATCTAGTTATAGATCATATTCCTTACGGAATCGACTCTAACCTTGATTAGGTTATATATGTTAAACAATGGCCACTTATACCTTCAAAAAGGAGGTGTAGTTTGTGTAACATCAATAAGTTACATGCATGCATGATCATAAAACTATTTTTGAATGATATTTGATGCATAAGTTTGATGATTTTATGAAAATGATGATTAAATTGCACTTTTGCATTTAGTCTATGATGATGACTATATTCCTACTCTATTCAAATGTACATCAATCTTGTTGAGGACAAATGAACTCAAGCAGAAGATATTGTAACGTATCTCATGTTTTTAAGCTTTGAAAATTGAAAGACAAGAATTTTGCTAATGATTTGTTCCTACAAGCCAGTCTATCACACCTAGAAGGAACCACATGTAGTAGGTGTGTTCATGGAATGCACCTAGTGAAAATGGGAAATTAAAAAATTTCTAAAAGATGACTTATTTGTTACTTGGATGGGTCGTATAAGTAACTTGACTCATCAACAGGTTTTGTAGAAAGAGGACCTGAAGAACCTAAGTTTTTCCAAGTCTAGAACGACTTTATGGAAAGATTAATAGCTTATATATGAATCTATAGGTCATCGTCCTTGTTTGTAGGATGGAAGTTGCAAATTTAAAAAACATGACTTCTATGGCACAAGGTTCTATGGACTGAAATATATATCATATGTTGATCCATGGCTTTAAGAAAGATTTTGTGGACGGCTCTGGCAATTTTTATTGAAGGGCATTTTTGACATTTCCCAATTTCCTAACTCCTAAACTATGTCATTTTGGCTACCCTAACTAACCTAACCAACCTAGCTCTTATAAATCCTATTTCTAATTCATTTAAAGCCTTCAATCCTCAAAATTCTCTCAAGAGTTCTCAATATTTCTCTCTGTAAATCAATGGTTTCATTGAAACTAAAGCTTAAAGGTTTGATTAAAGATTCCATATTTTTCCCCAAATTCTTAAGTATTCTACTTGCGGTATGTAGGGCTTCATTTATGGATTAGTCTCATCCATGAAGTCCAATCTAAAACCTTCTTTTTATAAAATGTTTATGATGATTTCCTAAAGATCTTAAGCTATGATTCCTAGTTCTTGAACTATGATTCCTCTATGATAATGATGACTAATTATGCATGAATTACGATTAATTTTGTGATGTAAATGATTTTTCAAGCAAAAATATGTGATTTCAAAGTATGCATAATTAGGGCTTAATGACTTGATGTAGGTTCCTTTATCAATGATCCATTTTGATTTTAATTACATGTTTTCCCAATGAATCCTATTCAATTGCATGCTTTTGACTCAATTATCCATGGACCTACACTTAGCCCTAGCATGTCATAATAAAGTTATAGATTTTCATGATTGTGATCTCAAGTATGTAAAAGCATGATTTAATGAAGATGTTATGACAATAATGATGATGTTATGTTAATGATGATGATGTTAAGGTGGGAATGTCTACTAACACTATGATGAAAAGGAAAGTAGATGGACTATTCTTATGACATGATATTTCATGAAATACCATGATGATTATTTGAAAGCAATGAAAGTATGATTTTCAAACTATGTCGAAAGCTATGTATTGATTTGTGTATTTCGTGGGATATGACTTAGCACCGAGAGAGCTTTCGTTGATACTATGGTCACATAACGATGTGCCACTACATAAATGTTGTTTATGTTTTTATGCCTTAATGTGTCCATATAATTTTAATGTACACTCACCGTGCTAGGATAGAGCCTAAAGTGTGAAGTCAAATGATGATTCTCACCATGCTAGGATAGAGCCTTTAGAGTGAGGATCGAGTCTACCATGGAAAAGTAGACTCCACTTATCTTGATGTAGAGTGAACATCAAAATTCCTGTATGTAATAGTCTGCATCATCTTATATGTCGAATATGGTGTTATTCCAAGATATGCATATTATGATTATGAAAGAATTTTTATGATACTTCTTCCTATGATTTTAAACTTGTATGCTCATGCATATTGTATCATTATTTTATTGATTATGATTATACATATTGGTATTATTATGATGTCCTTTGATGTGTTGCATACTTATATATGTAGTACACTCCATGTTCTAATGCATACTTCTTTTCCTACATGATTAACCATGTAGGGGTGGACAATGAGAAGCCTATTCTATTCTGTGGCTAGATTCAGATTTTGAGCTTGAAGACTGATTGGTGAGTTCCCATGCTTCGGGAACAAGCCCTTTAATGATGCTTTCCTTTCTGTTGAGACTTGATCATTTTCTTTCTTTGATGTATATTTTTAGGGTGAGCTGTGTGCTAGACCTTGCCAAGATCTATGATGTAAAGGCATGATTTGCACCTAATGGATTGATATATAATTCCATATGGGAAGTTTGACATTCTTACTTTTATGTACTTCTCCTTTCCTATTCTGTAATTTATGCTTATTTTAACTTATCAATGCTTATGATATGAACACAAGGCTCGGATGAGATGCCTTTGGCTGTCACCTTCACTGTATCACCGCTACACCCTAGGTCTGAGTTGTGACAAAGTTGATCCTCCTATAGGCTCTATCCTAGCACAATGAAAACCTATCATTTCACCTTATCCTTTAGGCTATATCCCTGCATGTTGAGCATCCATTAAAAGCTACATGGATCCATTAGCATACCTTTAAGGCAAATAAATATGAACATGATTCATATGGTGGCACAGAGTTATGAGACTATAGAACCTACCAATGCCTTTTTAGTACTAATTCATATCCCACAGAATACATAAGTCATGTATATACCTAGCTTTCAACCTAATTCACAATTTTTAAAAATCATACTTTCATAGTTTGTAAAATAGTCATCACAGTCTTTCATGAAAATATCTCATGTTGTAGAAATAGTCCATCTACTTTGGTTTTCATATAATGTGGGTAAACTTCCCACCTTAACATCATAATCATCAAATATTAGGATCTTAATCACGCTCATTATCATAGCACCATAATCTTCATGACATTATTATCATCGTCATAGTATCATCATCATAATAATTATCATTAAAATATGCTTTCCTTACTACAAATCATATCGATGAAAACATAACTTCATCATAGGAGACCAGGGCTAAGTGTGGGTTCATGAACAATTGAGTCAGAACCATGAAATTTAATGAAATTTATAGTGGAAATATGCAATTTAAAATAAATTTTGACCATTACTAAAGGAATCCACATCAATTCATCAAGCCCTAATCGTACATACTAGTAATCACCTTCTTTCACCTGAAAATCATAGAAATCATGAAATTCTTCATAATTCATACATAAATAAGTAAAATCTTCATGGAGGATTCTTAATCCATGCATTTGGAATCATAGGATAAAAGCCCATAAGAAATCATTATGAAACTTTAATAAAAAGAAGGTTTCAAATTGGGTTTCATGGATGAAACTAATCTATAAATGAAGCACTACATATCTCAAGTCAGAATCCCTAAGAAATGTATTCCTTATCTTAGAGAGAGAAATATTTGAGAGCCTATGAAAGATTTATGAGAGTGAATGAGTTAGAATGAATTAGGAATAGGATTTATAGGAGTTAGGTCATTTAAGTTAGTTAGGATGGCCAAAATGATGTAGTGAAGGAGTTAAATGAGTTATAAATGTCAAAAACACCATTCATTAAAATATGTTGGAGACAACAATGAGGCCCCGTTAATGGGATATGGTTCCTCCTACAGTTTGTGCTTGGCTTCATAGAACTTGTGCCATTCAATTAAGCTACTGGAATTTGTACTTCCTACACCATGGACATACAGGACGACTCATTTTTCCTTAGATGGGCCATGAGTCCCTTCATAGAGTAGTTCCAAACTTAGAAAATTTTAGGCTCTTCAGGGATCCTTTCTACGATACCTTAGATGGGTCGTGGTTCCATTTACAATCCATCCTGTTAATCAAGAAACCATATTCAGAAATCCATGATTTTCCAACTTTATAGAAGTAAGGTCCATGAGACCATCCTACGACCCGTGATCCTATCCACGAACTATGGATTGGCTCGTATGACTAAGTGCATCTTAAAATGTCTCAATTTTTCATTTCCTCGGCCATTCAACATGAGGGGTTTTAAATTGATACCCTAATTTGTTCTATAAGCTAGCATAAATTGCTTTGTTTACCAGAATGGTGAAAATTGAGGAGCTCTTAGAGCACAAACATGTAAAAAGAGGTTGAATATGAATAATCAATGAAGTACGAGACACTAACCATCGATAAGGGTACTTGGCAAGTTGCTAAAGTTCTCCATTCCTAGCCAAAAGATCACCCAACAAGAGGCAAGTAAACTAGAGAAAGTGTAAGCTACAGGAATGATTTGGCAAGTCGCCAACTTTATTGGCGAGCTAGACTTAGCTCGTACAATGGTCCACAGACTTAGGTTGAGGTCACTTTGAAGGGAGAACTCAATCTCCAAAAGGCATATCTCTAACTAGGTTTTTGAGCTTGTCTGAGCATGCAAAAGTTCCATATCAAATTCATTCATGAGGAGCAACCTATGATGTTGAAGGATCACTATACAACTCGTTGACTTGATTGGCGAGCTTGACTAACATCGTTAGTTGAAATTTAGAGGAAAATATTCTATATTTCTTATGCAGAGTATAAATAAGTCAATGGTTGACATATAGAAGAGAGGAGGATCAACAGTAAAGTAGTACATTTTCCAGTAGTTAGTAGTACATTTAGCCTTGGAGTACAATTTTTATTAGGAAGAAAATTTTCTTTTCTTTTGAGGAGAGAGTAGAGGGCAGAAAACACACCAACCTTCATTGAAGATAGGATTTTTGGTGAACTTCTGTTGATTTCTTATAGATATCTTACGCTTGAAGACTTATTAATGAAAGGAATCTATTTGGTAAATTACCCATGTTATTTTTTATGATTAGTTAAAACCCCAATACTTCTAGGGGGATAATACATACCATTATGTACTAATTGACTGTTGGGTGTGATTTTATTTGAATTATTGATAAATTCTTATTCATTTTGTTACTTAACCATATTTTTATGCATGGAGTGAGGTTGAAAACTTAATCCTAGCCTAGGATCTTGATGTATGCTTGAAAAGGCTGCATTAGTGAGTATAATAAAGAATAGCCATTAATGTGTTGAATTAATGAAATCTCCTTGAGATAGGTGATTTTTCCTAAGGTTGAAGTGTTATGTATTGCACCCATAGTAGCTTGAGAATGTTATTGTGGAAAGTTGATCTTGAGTTTGAGAGAACCTTGATTAGATATTAGATCGACCTATCCTACCGATGTAGATTCGTAAACCTTTACATATTTTCAAATATCCATGCCAATTATTTTTTGTGCATCTAATCATCTTCCTTGTAGCTACTTAAATTCTCTTGATATTTGCTTTTGTTACCTTGTTCTAGTGATAATTTACCCTAAAATTCACTTTCAAACTATTATTTATTTTTATATGTTGCTTGCTCATACTACAAAAAATTAAAACACCAATAATACTTCTTGGATTTCAACTCTAACTATTTCACTTCTCTATGGCTTCGACCTCGACTCCTAGTTGAGTAAATATACTTTTGATGATCGCAAACACTTGAACTTATGAAAAGTGGGTGACATGTTAGATTATGAAATGGTATTGTTGATACAGAAATATTGTTAGATTTCTTTGAAGAAGTGCTTTAGTTTTTAGTAGTTTGAGCTTGTTTATCGTTTTCTTTGTTATTTTTGCTAACTATTAGGTGAAGACATGAGCGCTGTGGGAAGTATGCCTGATTCAAATGCACAATGACATTGCAAATATCAATAAGGCTAGACTAAATATGGTGGGCAATGTTGGTGTAATACGGTTGCCAACAGCAAAAGGAAATCCAGTGTTTCATGTCATTGGAACCATGTTACAGCTGTTGCAAAAAAATGGTTTCTATGGTGGGAAATCAAATGAGGACCCTCAGGACAACATAAGGAGCTTTTTGGATCAGTGAAAATTAAATACTTTTAAGAATGTACCTCAAGAGTCCAGCTGTCTTATGTTGGCCCCATTCTCGTTGAGTGGTGAAGCTTCAAAATAGTTGACCGAACTTTCGACAAAATCAACTACTTCTTGGGATTAGCTGCAAGATGCTTTTGTTGAGATATTCCTTCACGCATTATGGTTTTTAAAGTTGATGGATAGCATCCAAAACTTCAAAACTATGGATGCCATGACTCAAGCCTAGGGCCTAGAGTAACTGGCGAATGGGGAACCCAAAGGGACCCCAAACAAGCCTCATAGCATATCATAAAACATCCTTGGTCACAGAAGCAATTAAAATGACAATGAGAGATAAGCATAAGCAAGGGAATTGGTACTAAGGATAAATTTTTATATCATAACATCAAGAACAAGAGAGTCAAGACTCATAATAAAGATAAATATTATGTCCAACAACAACTCTACTACATAGATAAGAGCGGGGGCAAAGACAAGTAACCCGGCTCACCCTCATAGTCAATACATAATCAAAAGAAAGGTAGTCTTAATACATAGAAAGATCGTACAAGCAACATCCTCGAAGTGGAGGACTCACCAACAAGCTTGTAGGACAATCGAACTAGCCACGTGGTGGAGAAGGATGATTAAGCGGTACTCCGGTTCCTACATGGTGACATATTGTAGGCATAGAATATGTGTTAATACATTTGAATGTACTAAGTATGTAGGATACAACATAACAAGAGACAGGTGACTACAACATCTGATGCTCATGATCCAATAAGAAAGTGGTTGTCGTCAGCAATTAATCTTACCGAAAGTTAGAGTCGAATCCACAGGGAATATAGGGCTTGCCTACAAAACTTCACTACTAATCATTTCAAGCATCAATAAATAAAATCTCTAAAAGGGGGATTTTTGTGATTCAAAAATAAAATAAAACAAACACTAACTATAACGTGAGGAAACACTCAATTTTGGGAACAACTTGGTAATTATGTTCCCCATGGTTCGTCGACTGTATTTCCCAATATAACATAACCATAAATAGTGAATTACATGCACGACAGTAACTTACATTCTTTCAGCCCTCTTGTGAAGTCAAAGGTCGAAGTTGCAAGCCCCACAAGCTTGATTGATCAACAATGAATACAAGACAAGATTTGCAATCCCAAAATGAGTTTTCTAAGAGAGAACAATGAATTACTCTAAAAAACTAAGAAAAGATTCAAAATGTGATTGTAGATTATCTACTGGTCGAACTCTCCTCTCAAAATATAACTTATAGTATTTACAAAATAAACCTAGAATTTACACAGAAAAAAGAGTTGGCAGCTGATAAGTCTCACAATTACGACTCGTAGGATGACCTATGAGTCATAGTTGGGGTCTCGTATCATATTCTTAGCATCTTGGACTAAAGTAGTATGACCCATAGGTATGAGTCATTGATTTAGCTATGACTTGTATATTCCTCTCATAGACTTGACCTTCAGTTTTTGGTCCAACATTTTGGCTCTCTGATTCTTGCTATGAGTCCACCTATACGAGTCGCAGTGTGTCTTACGACTCATAGGATGTCCTCATAGGAGTGACCTTCACTTGGCAAATTTCTGAATTTTTAGTCTCTGATTCTTTGCTATGTTATACCTTACGACTTGTAACTTGAGCTATGACTCGTAGGTAGGACCCTATGACCTATGCTCCAGCAAAATCTACAACTTTTCTTCAAAATAATGCCAACCTACTTTTTTTTGCAAGATTAACACAAAAACACATCAAAACCATAAAAAGTTGCTTTAAGAACTCACGAAATCCATTGTTTAAGGCACCAAATGTGTTTATTTTGACAGCACATCAACACCCTCAACTTAAAATTGTCACTTGTCCTTAAGCGACGACTCAATCTATGCAGACAAAGAGAAATACATAACAACTATACTAATGTCATATACAACAACTCCTTTGATTCAGATACCCAACTATTATTTTGAAAATAGGATTGCAAAGTTATTAAGCAAACAAGAACATAATGAGATACCTGGCAATCCAACTATGACAAGCTAAGGA
>JAOTQR010007295.1:0-55289 GCA_025774065.1 Solanum ossicruentum
TTATTATAGTCAGAATCTCTAAAGCTTAGAGAGATTAAGACAAGAGTGCTAATCCAGTGGGAGGAAAGGAGGCTTATGGGGCAGATAATAGATGAGAACCGAAAGGAGAAAAACCAATCCAACCTCAAGTTTTGATATGGTAGCGAAAGTGCATAACCTGAAACTAGTATTGCAAAAAAAGTTTGTTCTTCTTGACATAGCATGGGTTTGAATGAAAGAGAAGAAATATAATAGATAAAATAAGAAGAAAAGAGGGATAATTAGGGGTGGGAAAATTAAATCCAATTTGTTCAACTCGCTCAATCTGTTGAATTTTGAACGGGTTAATAACTCGTCCATTTATTAGTACAACTCATCTCCATCCAATCCATTTCAAACCATTTAAAGTTAGATTGATATTCAATCCGAATTGATTCGAGGAAGATTTTGTCAACATATTTTGAAAATACTTTTTTTTTTTTTAAAAAAAAATTGATATGTTTTATATAAAGCCAAAATAAATAATAATATAATTTAATTAAGTACTAAAATATTGAAAAAAATACAAATAAAGTAAGTAAAACTTAGTAAAAGTTGGGTTGGATTGGGCCTTTACCCGCTCTATATACTCAATCCATTTTGATCCAACCCATTTTAACCTATGTAAATTTGGGTTGGGTTGAATCTTGACCCATTTGTTATCTTAATTCATTATAATTCATTCAAATTTAACCTAATCCGCTCAATTGTCATTCTTAGGAATAATTAGGAGTGCTAGAGTTAGCAAAGGAATTGTTGAATTTGTCACCAGGAAATGCAAGCTGGATGAAGATGATTGTAGAAAGTACTGAACGTGATAGTTTACCTAACTTTGCCTTGTACAACAGAGTCCAGTATGGATTAGGAAAGTATCTTGTCTTGTGTGTATTTTGGGTAGCTATGGTGTTGGCTTTGTTTGGGAACGAATTTGGTATTTGGAGGTAAAGGGTGCTCTTCCATAACACTCTCTTATTTATTTATAAGAGGGAGTTAAAATTGCTTGAGCAAATATCAGGTTGACATATTTGATTAAACAGTTTGAGGGTATATCAATAATATTTTTATAGTTTTCTCATTTTAATTATTTGTCTTATTTCAAATATTTTATATATTTAAAATTTTTATAAAAATACTACTAATCATGATAATTGATAATTTAAAACGTTTTAAAAATCATATTACGTAATATTACGTAAAAGTATAAAAAATACTAAAAATAATGATATTTGAAATCTTCAAATTTCTTCAAACAAATAAAAAATTCAATTAATTATTGAAATTAATCTATCGACATCACATAAAAAGGGGACAAAAGAAATAACATATATTATTTAATTAGAAAACTATGTAAAAAATACTATGAATCACAAGAATTAATAACTTAAATATTTAGAAGACATACAAAGAGATCAATTAGCACTCGAATCAACATCACATAAATAAGGATAGATGGACAACATATGTTATGTAAAAATTGCATAAATGTAATATAAATCATAATATATTAAAAAATTTAAAATTAGAAGACATAAAAAAATTGATTTTTGAAATGTTATAATTGGGACGAGAGGAATAGCACATTTTCTTTAAAAATACGTAAAAAAGTACTATAATTCACAATAATTAATAATTTAAAAATATTTAAGAATCATATTAAAATTTAATTGATTTTCTAAATCATATCTATATCACATAACTTGAGATAAAAAAATAACAGATATTGCACGGGCGCCGATGTCTAGTTTAAGGTAGAGAAAAGGGTAAAAAATACCATTAAACTATGTGAAATGAACAAAATTATTCTTTGTTTATTGTTTGTCCAAAAGTGTTTTTGACATTAATACTTTGATTCAAAAATGCCCTTGGTGTTGATAGTTTGGTTTAGAAATATCCTCATTGTTACTAACTGGGTCAAAAATGTCCTTTTAAAAATAAATACATTATTTTTCTTTTTAAACATTTTGTGTTCCTACTAAAAGACATTATTTTTAAGCACCCTTTTCATGTTTTGTTTCTTTTAAACTCAACTTTAACTAACAAAAAAACAAGAAAATAAACTTTTTTCTTAATCTTAGAAAATCGTACCCTTGTAACAAATAACAGTCGTCATAAATATAAGATCATAGTAAACCCAACAATAATTTTTATTCATATAACAATAAAGATTATAATTATAATAAAATAAGAAATATTTTTATTATTAAACTTTTTATTGAATTGAAGTAGGGAAATATTTACAACTAAACAAATACTATTAGGAAAATAATATGTTAAAAAAAAGAAAATAAATAGCAATTTTACTTTTAAAAAAAGGCATTTTAACCCATTAAATAACAATAAAGCCATTTTTGGACCAAAGTATTGACAACAAGGATTAATTTAGACCAAACTATAAACAAATGACTTTTATTCATTTCACATAGTTTAAAGGCATTTTTGATCCTTTTCTTAATATAAGAGAATTCAAGTGATATCCAAAAAATTTACTTTCATGATGCATATGCATTTTTCAAAGCATACATTATACTTTTAGTTAATTTTGATTTGTGACCTGAGATACACAAGGACGAGGACTCTATAAATAAGAGGTAGTGCATTGAGCCCCAAAGTTTCAGTATTTCAGTGGGTGCTCACTGCAAATAAAGAGAGATCTATTATGACATATGCTACTCAAGTAATAAAGAGAGATCTATGATGAGATATGCTACTCAAGTTGACGCTAATGGATGCTTGAGCATCCACAATCTCGGTTGTGGGTTATACATTAGCACGCACTTCAACTATTTTGCGAGTTACTTGTTACTTTTTATCTTTATAATTACAGGTATTCAGGAAATCTATATATCAAGACTTAATTATTTTTATTACAAATCACTATAATTTGTTGTCTTTGCTAATATGTAGTTATTTTCGTTCACTTAGTTTAGGTTATACCGTCGGCCAACAGTATGCGTCTTGTCATCTTTGATGTGTTAAGTGGGTTGTAATTATCCAAATATCATGTGCTCTCTCACCATCCATATTCAGCCAATTATGTACTTGGCCTATCTGGACTTACCAATTCCATCTTTATTTGTTAATAAGAAAAATCATAAATTATCGATAGTTAAGTGTACTTGCAAGACATCTGCTTGAAATTGTCTCACATTTTTTACTTTGTTTTTCGTGTCGAAACTACCATCTTTGGCATGTTTTTCATCTAAAGCATTTTGACTAATACTCCAAAAACAAGGGTATCAAACAATTTTGAAGGCTAACTATATGAAGTAAATTCATATAGTACTACTATTACTATTACTACTAACCAATCTGTTTGAATGTTGATGTCAAATTCCAAACAAACAATATTTTGCTAGGAGGCATGTTTATACAATTTTGATGTATCATGATAGTATGTAGCTAGCTAGATGAGGAATGTGTTTCAACAAGATTGGGGCATAAAGCTAAACTTCGTGGAAAGGTCTTAATATTTTTCAGTTCAATGTAATGTCCCTCCAGGTCATCTTTCATGTATTGTGCTTTTTTCGCTGTTTAGAGTGTCCTTATAGTGACCCTAGGTCATTTAGGACTTGCTGGCCCCAATAGCTCGGTCATCTGATAGTTCGTTTGGATGTTGTGTCCTTTTTCGTGTTTGTAGGCCTTTATAACATGAAAAAGTTGATTTTGGACTAAAATGCAGTAAATGTCCTCAGAATGGAATTTTGACATTTTCATCAGCTTTGAAATGATTACATAAGGTTAGAAGCATGGTCGGCTCGAGTTCTGAAGCTTTTGGTGCAAGTTTAAATCATTTTTAGCATTTGTCTTGGAAACTGGCCAATAATTGACCTTAGTCAACATTCTTGAAAAACGTGTCTAAATGGAAATTTTGGCAATGCAGTTAGCTTTGGAATGTCAAGTTTCATCTAAAATAGCCTTTTCCGAGGCTTTCAGACTCGTTTCGAGCCTCTTGATGGCTTTAGAAATGGGACCCACATCCAATCATAATTAACTCGTATGAAAATTTCAACTATTACATTGAGTCCGAAACGTCAAATTTTGTGGATGCAGCATTGTTCATTTGTGTGCACGGGATTTAGACGAATTCTGAATACCTCGTCAAAAATTTCAAAGTTGGGAAATATCAACTTTTTAGCTGATATCTAGTTCTAGCTAACTTGTCCTTCGCGATTGCAGGCCCCTGGCTGTGATTGTGGAGGTAAGGGTTGCTCACGTTTGCGAACGCTTGATCAGGATCGCGTAGAAATATGACCTGCTTGGCCTTTTGTTTTTGAAGGGGACCTTCTGCGATCGTGAAGGTCATCCTCCTTGTACTCCATGATCACGGGACACTATTTATCATGATTGTTAAGGATATTTTCATCAGCCCCCTCATGTATATATTATACGCAATCAGCTTTAGGCTCCATCTTTGGGAGGTGATATCTACTCTATGTTGAGATCAAATTTAGTGAACCAAAGGTCGAATTTATGGGGAGGTTTCGCGATGAACGCATTGGTAAGTTCAAAAATTGATTTGGAAGCTTTTTTTTTTTTTTAGGGGAGTTAGGCATTTTAGCTGTTGTCTTATGCTATTTTTTGAATTGAAATTTTGGGAAACTTAAGGAAGTGATTTCTTGGCCAATATAGGTCCGAATTGGGCAATTCAAAAGTCTAAATTACAAGATTTTTTGTGAAGAGCATCATAGTGTGATTGATTTTGACTGTAGAGGCTTTTTTTCTACTATATTTTTTGTAAATAGCTCTTATCATAGTTGGTTATTTTGAGCTAAATTTGCGATTTTCTTGTAACACCCCACACCTTACATGTACTAGTCCTATGCATGTAAAACATGATATGGCTTGGTCAAATTAGCGCCTATTTATAAGTGCTTGAATCTCAAATTAGATGGCGATATGTACGTCTAACGTTTAAGAGGGTTGAGTGCATACAAGTTTTAGGTCAAATTGAGGAGATCGCGGCCTTAAATGAAGTGAGAGAAGTGAGGTGCTCGTAGGACTTAGGAAGCTAGCAAGTGAGTCACCTACTTGTTTAGCTTAAATTTGCTAGCTAGATGGAGACGAGGCCCGACGTCGAATCTGTCCAAGTCCGATTATGAATAAAGTCTATGTTAAGGGTGTAACTTTAGCCATATTTTAGCATCATAAATGGACTATATTTTCAATCCAACAAGGATATAAAAAGAGCCCAAAGACATCACAATTTCTTTGATAATTTAGGCCCAAACTAACTAAGAGAAAGGGAAAAAATAGGCAGCAACGACCCATCAATTCGGTCCCTTAAGGCCCAAGTGAAAGGGAAAAAATGGTACATTAATCACTTGATAAAATAAGGCTTATAATGGAAAAGTAAGTCGGTTAAGTGCTCCTTTAAAAGGGGCTTATAAGCAGATTACTCAAGTCACTTGGACAAAAATCAGATTGTTTTTCCAAGTTTTCTCTCAACTATTTCTCGACTTTACAAGCAGTCACAAGAGACTTTTAGGGTTCTTAGAGAGGCCCTACAACTTGACGGTAAAGGTAAGTAATTATAGTTGTGTATTTAGTATGATTTCTTCATGAAAAACAAGAAGTATATGCTAGTTATGCTTTTGCTGGAAAGTTGGAGAGCATGTGTCTTAAGGATAACTGTGCACTTTTCTTATTCCTCAAGAGGATTTTCTCTTCTTGATTGGATGACTTATGAAGTAAGACTTATGTTTTTAACAAGTTTTAGTTTGTTAGTGATGTAACTAGGCTACTGCACCACTTTTATAGTGCGCAAAAATGAGTTCTTATATGATATCGCAATTGTGTTCTTTGTATGAACTTATGGGCTAGTAATTGGGAATTGTTGTTTCACGACCTCCATCTACTTTGGAACTATTTTTGGACTATTCTAAGGCTGATTTTATGTGTAAATAATGTTGGATACAGTCTAGTTAAAGTTGAAACAAGTTCGGGATTGTTGACGTCGAAATGTAGCGAGACGACGTAATGTTATGCCGCCTATTTGTGTGTTGTATAAGATTGTTCTGTCTTATACCTTGTGAACTGTTGTAAGACTGTTAAGGGTCTAAAACAAGCTGTATATTTCATGTACATGAGAATGAATATTAGAAAATATGATTATAAGTGGAAAGGTTGAAAGAATGCCTTAAAGTCGCTAAATACAAGCTTGCTGCCCGGATGTTACTTTTTATAAGATTGGACTGCCAAGAAGTGTTTCTTAGCTGCTAATGCCAGTATTATTGCCTACTCTATTGTAGATAAAAATTTGAGGGAAAAGGAGGTTACTCCGAGGTAATAACGAGGTCATATGTCGAGGTATGTAAGGCTACTCGATTTAGTATTACTTGGCATGAAATCTTGATTCTTCCTTGGCACACAAAGGTACTTACCAACTCCGACACAACTACTAACCATATCTCCTCTCTTTCACATGTTCATATGCTCCCATACATAGTCACCTTCAAAACTGCATACATACGTGGATTCCAAGTTACATGGGTTCTTGTTGCTAAATAAAGTTCACAAGTTGTTTCATCTCATACGCATTTTATTATTTGTGCAACATAGTCTTTTTAGTGTCATATTGCCTTTGTATGTTACATGTCACATGCTACATCTACAGTTCTACAGCTCCAATATTAAAGAATCATCTCAAAGGTAATTGAAAGGTAAAATATATTGCTCATTGATGGGTGGTAACCCGAGGGGTGGAAGAATCACCTAGCCAGGGTCGATCCTATCACGGGGAGTAGCCCAAGGGGTGAAAGGAAAAGACTAGCCAGGGGCGATCCCGATATAGATTTAACACTGAACAGCTAGTCATTTGTGTTACATGTTGTGCATAGATTATATAGTAAAGGTAAAGTAATAAAAAGAACATAAAGTACAAGATCCCACAGTATAACTAAAGGTGGTCTCTTATCCTATACCAGTGCATAATTTCATTTGAGTTGTTACTTCATATACAATATTTCCTTCCTTACATATTCAGTATATTATCTCGTACTGACGTCCCTTATGGAGGACCTGCATTTCATGTTGTAGGTACAGATGCTAGTAGCTCTCCCCAATAGGAGTCCAAGATATCCAACTGTTGTTACCAAGCTCCAAATTGTTTTAGAGCTTTGTGTGTCTAGAGATTATACTTTTGTATTGTATAGTTAGTTGAGGCGGGGCCTGTCCCGACCCTTATCAGATACTTTTCCTTATATAGAGGCTTTGTAGACTATGTAAATTAAAGTGTGGTCATGTCTCGTACTTTAGACAACGTGGCCCCAACGACCTAGCCATATGCATTTCTTTTTGGCTTGTTATTACTGTTTACTTTCTTAAAGGCATGTTGAATGAAGAAATCTCTTATAATATGTATAGAAAGTGCATGGATACAGGTTGGTTCTCCCGAGCCTTATCGGCAACGAGTGCCAATTTGCCTTAACGAGATTTTGGGTGTGAATTTCTTGTTTGTTGACATTGAAGTGCTTTCAGGCCTCGAATTGTGTCCCATTTTGGTACATTAGCTCAGGGGCAAGTTAGGAATGATTTTTAGGATCAATTTTGAAATTTTGGACGCGGGCTTCACCTTTCTCACTTTTGACCCTAAAATTGGTCCATTTTTGTTTCATATAATTTTAGTGTCATAATGATTGTTATAAGTTATGGTTATGTTTTTGGTAGCTTAGCAGTGTTTGAAGGCTACCCAGGTAGGTAGGAGTGCACGTATTTGACCTACAGGTAGGCTACGACTTTCCTTGTTTTAGATTGAGTTTGAATACGTAAATGTATGTCTATTTGCATGAATATTGGGAGGGGAGTTACCTTTATATGCCATATGTGTTAGAATTCCTCTTTTAGTTGATATTTGGGGTCGACAAGTACTTGCATTGTACTTTCACATATCATCCATGCTTTGTTGATATTTAGCTGAGAGTGTTTTATATTGGAGCATATTTGCCTTCGTCTAGGATTAGACCAGTGATGCTATAAACCTGCATTGTTTCTAGAGCATGTAGACTAATTACATTCGCTTAATGTGACTCAAGAGGCGTAGGTCCTTATAGACTGGCATAGCAGATTTGAGTCTGGTAAATTGAGTCTTAGATAGGCAGTAATACCACCAGAATCCTAATTATCCATAAGCCTCATTTTATCTAATTGTAATATCTTCGTTGCGTATCGGAACCCGCTTGGCTTTAAAGATTAGTGTTATGGGAGAGCTCATTTGCGGTTAGAGGCTCGGACTCTGCTCCCTTCCCCTATTATCAATTACCTTTCCTCCTACCATAGAGTCAATAGACAGAGTTTGGATATTAATTTCATCATGTCATCTACGACGAGCATTAGAGGCCTGGTGGAAAGCTTTAGAGTTTACTCATTCCCAAGTGGGAATGGGAGCATATCACCATAGATTTAATGATGGGATTAACTCGAAGTTCCAGGGGTATTGATAATATTTGGGTCATCATGGATTGGTTGACTAAGTTCAATCACTTTCTTCTAGTTCGGTGCTGAGCGGCTAGCTCGAGTCTATATTCAGGAGGTGGTTTGTCTTCATGAGGTACTGTGTCTATCATATATAATCGAGGATCTTAGTTTACCTCCAGTTTCTAAAGAGCTTTTCTGAGAGAGTTGGGCATTTTTGTGGATCTTAGTACTGCATTTCACCCACAACTCGATGATCAGTCAGCACGTACTATCTTGGTCATGGATGATATGTTGTAGTCCTCTGTATTAGAGTTTGGTGGTATGTAGGGTCAATTCTCGTCCCTAACATCGTTTACGCATAACAACTACCACTCCAGTATTTAGATAGCCCCATTTGAGGCCTTATATGGTAGCATTGTCGCACACCTATGGAAGGTTGAGTCCTCAGATCCTAGACTGTACAACACAGATCTACTTCAGGAAGCCTTAGCTAGGGTTCCAGTGATTCTGGATAGGTTGAGGACAACTCAGAGCCAGTATTAGAGTCATGCCGAGGTAGAGTGATCTAGTGTTTCTGCAGATATTGACCTTGAAGGGCATGATGAGGTCTGGTAGGTGGGGCACACTTAGTCCTCGGTACCTTGGGCCATTTGAGATTTTTAGGAGGATTGGGGTGGTTGCATATGAGTTTGCTCTCCCTTCAGCATTATCAGTTATACACTCAATTTTTCATATGTTCTAGATGATTCTCATTTGTTGTAGTGTAATTTTGTTGAGTTGGATGACCACTTGACCTTTATTGAGGATCCGATATCCATTTTAGCTAGAGGCATCAGGAAGCTACGCTCCAGAGCCATACTGTGGTTAAGGTTCAGTGAAGGCATTGATAGTTAAGAAGGCTGCTTAGGAGACTAAGCGGGAGAATGGGAGTAGTATCCTGACCTAATTGAGCCTTCAAATATGTTTTTATTCTTACCTTTGTAGATGGACGTTCTTTTAGTAATACATGTTGTAATGTCCCTCTAGGTCATTTTTACTGCATTGTGCCTTTTTTTTTCATTTAGAGTGTCCTTATAGCAACCCTAGGTCATTTATGACATGCTGACATAAATAGCTCGGTTGTCTGGTCGTGTATTTGGATATTGTGCAGTTTTCATGTTTGAAGACCTTTATAATTCAAAAAGTTAATTTTGGACTAATATGCAAGTAAATGACATCAGCATGGAATTTTGACTGTTCCATTAGCTCTGAAATGGCCAAATCATACTAGAATTTTGTGCGACTTTACACCATTTTAGAATTTGAGTCTTGGAAATTGGAGAACAATTAACATTGGTCAACATTCTTTGAAAATGTGCTTGCATGGGAGTTTCAACATCACGATTAGCTCTGGAACGTCTAGTTTCATGTAGATCGATCTTTAATTTGGTTCCTTAGTCTTTTGAGCTTATTATGAGACCCTCGGCTTAAATTAACCTTAGGACTGGGACTCACATTCAGTCGTAACAACCTTGTATAGAAATTTTAACTATGCTATTAAGTCCAAAACATAGAATTTGGTGGGGTAGCATAGTGCGTTTGTGTGTATGAAATTTTGAACAAATTCGAAATACCCCATTGGAAATTTCAAAGTTGGGAAATATAAGCTTTTAGCTGATATCTTATTCCAGCTGACTTATCCTTCATGACTAGGGGCCCCTTACTGCGATCGCGAAGGTCAGGCCCTCTCGTGTTCGTAAGCCCTTGGTCGCGACCACAGAAGTCCAGCCTGCTTGGCCTTCGCATTCGAGGGGGACCCTTCATGATCGCAAAGGTCATCCTCCCTGTGCTCTACGATTATGGGGCATTGTTCACCACAATCACGAAGGATATTTTCGTTGGGTCCCTTATGTATATATTATATGCAATTAGATTTAGGCTCCATATTTGGGAGCTTATATCTGCTCTATGTTTAGCTCAAATTTAGTGAACTTTTGTCAAATTTAGTGGAGGGGGGGGGTTTCACGAGGAATGCATTGGTATGCTCGGAAAGTGATTCGAAAGTTCCGTTTGAGGTGAGTTTGGCATTTTATCTAGTATCTTATACTATTTTTGGATTGAATTTTTGGAAAACTTTAGGACGTGATTTCTTTACCAATAAAGGTCTGAATTGGACAAGTCAAGAACCTAAATTGTGGGAGTTTTCATGGAGAGCATCATGGTGTGAATGGTTTTAGCTGTAGGGGCTTCATTTCTTCTATATTTTAATAAATAGATGTTGTTATAGATGGTTATTTTGAGCTAAATTTGGAGTTTTCTTATTTGTTGACGCTGAAGTGCTTTCAGGCCCTAAATTGTGTCCCATTTTAGGATATGAGCTTGGGGAGCTAGTTAGGATTGGTTTTCAAGATTAATTTCAAAATTCCTAATTCGAGTCACACTTTTGACCCTGAAATTATTCCGTTTCTATTGTAATTTTAGTGTCACAAGGATCTTTATAGCATTGTCGCTATATTTTTTACAATTTGCAGCATTCGAAGGATACTTGAAAAGGAAAAGCTCTGACAGAGTAGGTGGGAGCACGCGTATTCTGCTTAAAGGTAGGCTATAAATTCCCTTATTTTAGATTGAGTTTGGAGTTTTAAATATAGGTTGATTTGCATGAATTTGAGGCAAGGGGTTAGCTATATATGCCATGTCTGCTAGACTTCCTATTTTGGTTGATATTTAGGGCAAGCGGGTACATGTATTGTATTTTCAGATCATCCATGCTTTGTTAATATTTTATCTGATATTATGGTATATTGGAGTGTGTTTTGACTTAGTCAATGCATAGATTAGTGATGCCATAAATCTGATTCGCTTTCAGAGCTGGTAGATTAATTATATCCCCTAATGTGACTCAAGAGGCTTAGGTCTTTCAAGACTAGTGTCACGATCAAAGCCTAGGGCCTAGGTGCAACAAGATGAATAGAAACCCAAGGGTTCCTAAACATGCCTCATAACATTCATAAGTACATCCTTTGTCGCAGAAACGTAGGTCAAGAATCAAACAATTCAATCTAGGGGAAATCAGGGCTTTGGACTCACGGTGTGGGGAAGTAGGGACTCAGGATCCATCAACATTAAGCAACTGCATATAGCGGAAAGGGGCTAAAGGAAATCTCCATAACTATATAAGCATAATAAGAGTTAAGCACTTTACATTATCCAACAACACCTCTAAACATGAGTGGAACAGAGGCCAAGACATCTCCCCGATTCACCCTCAAAAGTAGATAACAAAAATAAATAAGTCTCAACATAAGCATGATGGATAATGGTTGTTGTCCCAGAATGGAGGACTCACCATAAGCAAGCCTTCAAGCAAACCAACTAGTCACGTTAGGAGCTCCGGTCCCTACATAGTTAGATCAACTTAGCAAAAAGTATGTATTAGTACTTGGAATACACTAAGTATAGGGGATGTAATACAACTAGAGAACATAATCCATAAATAGACAAGATGAATAATCATATACAACAGATATAAGCTCCATATGAGATGAATGATCAATGCTTCAATCAAAACATGCATGGAAGATAGTCAAAATCTCATAACATAGCATATAAATGTGGGGGAGAGCTTAACCGACATCTAAGATCATTTGAGCTACTGCATGGAATCTAGCTGTTGCCTCCACACCAAAAACGGAGAGGTATACTTGCCAAGGTAAACCATACCCCCACCTTGGTGGTTAACTTGACCTAGTTGGATCCACTACTAAAAGCCCATTTACGGAAATAATACAAAGCTATGGTGGTATATAGTTATAAGACTATGATTTTATATAAGGACCCCTTGGGTTGACCCCTAACTTACACCTAACCCGGTGCTAAGTCTAGTCCCACAGAATACATAACATAAGAAATAGTGTAATCATGACTTGAATAACTTGTAAAAATATATCAACATTGTAAGAGTAGCTCATTCACATATTTGACCACTTCAAGTGAGCATTTCCCTTGCACATAAGGGTAAATCATACCATAATAGGGCTCATAATCTTACTTATCAATCATTGAGCTTTTCATGGGTTCAACATATACTTAGAAGCCCATAAATTATCATAACATACTTGTCTTGCATAACTTTCCATAAACTATTTCATCAATATATGAGACTTTATTGTGTAAACTTAGTCAAATATGGTAGGTGTATGTAATTGAACTTAAAATCATGAAATTCAGGAGTATAGGACATGACTAGAGTAAAACACAACCATTTAGAAACCATCCAAATCAACCTATCATCATCTTAGTAAAACCTTCATTTGGGTATCATGAAATCCATAATTTGCATCGCACCATATCATTCATAGATTTCATAATCAAGAACAACTTATAGGATAAAGCCTTGATAGGTGGTCATGCATAATCAACCCAACAATTGACAAATCTCAACTTGAATCATGCTTATAATGAATATAGGAGATACCTATCAAGCATTAATCCTTGAAATCAAGAATTTTCATTAAAAAGGATAGTTGGGCTCCATGGGTGGAAGAACCCATGGATGAAAGATCCACATATTTTTAAACCTTTAAATTTGATGAAAAAGACTTGGGAAATCACCTTGATGCTTGAACTTAAGTGGAGGCTCTTGAAAATCTAGGAATTGAATGAGGGATTTTGGAGAGGTTTTGGGAGAGTTTAAAGTGAATTAGGACTAAAATGATTGAAATTTTCAAGGATTCCCGTCAATAAGGATGTTGGGACGTGTTCCAATTTCCCTCACTTAAATTGGGGAAAGTTCAGAAAAGTTTTAACTTACGGGGAATAGAGGCACGTCCCGCCATTGGTCCTGCACTATGCATTTTTGCACAAAGTTTGATTTTTCGTTATTTGGTGTATGAATGACTTTCGGCTATTTTTGTACTATCCTGAACCCACTTCGCAACATGGACATGTCACACACTTTTTTGGTTAAAGAAAATTCTACAACAAAATTATCTTTCGATATGGTTGACCTAAAAATCCAAGGTGACCCTTTTCCTAGACTATTTTGCATCCTAAAAATGAATACGAAGTTAGATTTGTTGAAAAACATTTGAATTTTACAATATTCAAGAAATACACCATAAGAACATTCCGAGTCGCGTGGGAGGTGTTACAATATCTCCCCTTTGGGAACATTGATACTAGAATGTGATAGAAATATGCTTGAGAAGAGTGATTGAACAAGTTTTTAGCCCAACATAAATGCATCAATGCAATATGACCATCATTTTCATGAAATTTCGAACTTACACATCAAATACCAAACATGTTACTGTGAGTATGCATGCATGCAAAATGACATAAAGGGTTGAAATACCTGACTTGACACTATAAACAGGATTAACTTATTACCTTAAGCTTGAGTAGAGTGTAAGAGATAAGGATATCATTTCTTCATATCTGCTTCCGCTTCCTAAGTAGCACTTTTGACTTGTTGATTCCTCCAAAGGACTTTAACTATGCTACATCTTTGTTCCTTAACCTCTTCACTTTCCTATCCAATATGTCAAACTGGAACTTTTTTATATGCCAAATCCTCCTCAATGCCAATAACCTCCAAAGACACAATAAAATTTTAGGTCACCTACCCACTTCCTCAACATGGACACATGAATATCGAATGAACCAGACTCATCTCCATAGGCAACTCCTACTGGTAAGAAACCTTACCAATTTGCCTCAAGATTTTGTAAGGCGCTACATACCTAGGGCTTAACTTTTCTTCTTACCAAACTGAACTACAACCTTCATGGGTGAGACCTTCAAATACAACTAGTCATCAACACTAAACTCAAAGTCTTTCTTCCTAATGTAAGAATATGACTTTTGTCTACTTTGGGTCATCTTCAATCTCTCTCTTACCAACCTCACCTTCTCAAAAGATTCCATAACCAAATTCGGACCTACCAATGCCATTTCTCCCACTTTAAACTACCCAATAGGGGATCTACAACATCTCTTTTATTGAGCTTCAAACGGTGACATCCCAATGCTAGAGTGATAATTATTATTATAAGCAAACACAATAAGTGGACGATGCTCATCGCAAAAGTCCAAAACATAAGCCCTATGCATATCCTCAAAAGTTTGAATGGTCATTATGGCATGAGCATCCATTAGTGGATGGGACGTCATACTAAGCTTGAACCTAGTACCAAGGCCTTATTGGAAAGGTCTTTAAAACTGTGAAGTAAATTGAGCATGATAATCCAAATTAATAGCCAATGAAACCCCATGCAATTTAACCAACTCATAGATGTATAACCTAGCATAATCTTTGACACTATACGTTATTTTGACTAGTAAGAAGTGAGTCAATTTCGTCATCCTATCAATAATAAACCCAAATAGAGTTAAACCTCTTCTTGGTTCTAGGCTAACCAATCACAAAATCTATGTTGATCACTTCACACTTTCAAGTAGGAATCTCTATATCTTAGGCTAAGCCACCCTACCTTTGATGTTCGACCTTTGAGTTGTTGGGAAATGTGACATCCGACTACAAACTTTGCAATGTCTCTTTTCATGCCATCCTCTAATACACTTCCCTCAAATCCCTATAAATCTTTATAGAATTGGGGTGAATGAAATAGGATGAATTATGTGTCTTTTTTTAAAATCAAGTTCCTTAACCAATCAACGTTTGGCACACATAACCTACCTTGATACCTAAGGACACCCTCTCTCTATTGGGAGAAAACCTCCACCTTTCCCTTTTCACCAATGGTTTCAACTCTAAAAAAGTAGGGTTAAGGTCTTGTTTGGATTTGAGCTCTTCAATTAAAGAAGAGTTAGAACCATCTACAACTACCATACGTCTATTTTCAACTTTATTCAACCTAACCCCCAATCTAGCCAATCAATGGACTTCCCTTGCCAATTCCATCCTACCATCATCAATATGTCAATACTCTCCATGGAAACCCTACTAGAGCATCAACCACAATATTGGCCTTGCCCAGATGACATTGCAAACTTATTTCATAATCCTTAAGGAGTTCTAACCACTTTCTTTTCCTCAAATTGAGATCTCTTTGGTTGAATACATATTGAATCATCTTGTGGTTGGTAAAGACATCTACATGAACCCCATATAAATAATGATGTCATATTTTCAAAGCAAATACCATGATCACTAGCTCAAGATCATGAGTTAGATAATTATGCTCATGCATTTTAATTGCCTAGAAGCATGGGCAATGACCTTGACACTTAGCATCAACACACATCCCAAACCAATTTTTGAAGCATCATAATGTAACACCTGCTTGTTGTTAGCTTTGAATGACTGAAAGTTTAGGATTTTGGTGATGATTTGATCCTACGAGCCAGTCTATAGCCTGTAGAAGGAACTACGAGTGGTAGAGGGTTCGTGGAATATACCCAATAAAAATGCAAACTTGAAGGATTCTGGACATGAACTTACGAGTTACCAGGATGGATCATATAAGAAACCATGACACATCAATTGTTTCATAGAAAGGAGTACAGAAGGGCCTAAAATTTTCTAAGTCTAGAATGCTCTTACGAAAGGACATATGACCCATTAATGGAACTATAGATCATCTTGCATGTTTGTGGATTAGAAGCTAAAAATTCCAGAAACTCTACTTTTGTGACATGAAGTTGTACGAGACGAGGTACGGTTCATTGGTTGATCCACGACCCGTAGAAAGGGTTTCAAGGATGGCTCTGGCAGTTTTAATGAAGGGTGTTTTTGATATTTACAATTCATCTAAGTCCTAAACTATATCATTTTGGCTATCCTAACTGACTTAACTACTGTAGCTCTTATAAGTTCTATTCCTAAGTCATTCAAATCCTTTAATCTTTAAAAATTCTTTCAAGGGTTCTTAATTTCTCTCTCAAAGTTAGGGATTCTATCAAAGCTAGGGATTAAAGGTTTGGCCATGTTTGTCCAGATTTTCTTCTTCATTTCAAAAGATTCTACTTGAGGTATATAGGATTTTATTCATGGATTAGTTTCATCCAGGAAGCCCAATCCAAAATTTTCTTTTTATTAAAGCGTTATGATGTTTTCTTATGGGTTTTTATTCTATGATTCCCAATGTATGAATGATGAATATTCCATCGTTATTGAACCTATGTATGGATGAATTATGATGAATTACATGATGTAAATGATTTTCAAGTAAAAGTATGTGATTTCAAAGTATGTATGGTTAGGACTTAATTATTTTATATGGGTTCCGTTACTACTGATCTAATTTGATTTCAATTGCATGTTTTCTCTATGAATCTTATCCAATTGTATGCTTTTCACTCAAGTGTCCATGGCCCCACACTTAGCCTTAGTCTCTTATGATAAAGCTATATATTCTTATAACTATGACCTCAAGTATGTAAAAGCATATTTTATGACAACGACGATGTTATGACAATGATAATGATGATGCTATGATAACGAGGATGGTGAAAACCCTATATGTTTATGATATAATGTTAAGATGGAAATGTCTACCCATGTCACGATGAAAAATAAAGTAGATGGACTATTCTTATGACGTAATATTTTCATAAAAATTATGATGACTAATGAAAGTATGATTCTAATGAAGTATGAACTATGCTGAAAGCTTTGTAAAATGCATGATTTATATATTCTATGGGATATGACTTAGTACTGAATAAGATTGGGGGTGGGGAGTCAACCTAAGTGGTCCTTCATGTAAAGCCTACCTTTCTCATAACTACATACCTATATTGTATTATGTTAGTGGATCCACATAAATAAAGCACATGTCAAAATGGGAAGGTTCCTGTTAAATCACTTACCAAAATGGGAGGAGTCCCGTCAGGTAAGGTATAGTCTACCTGGCAAAGTAGGCTATTTTTTTACTCGATATAGAGGCAATATGGGAATTTCATGTAATAGTTAGCATGGTCTTATATGTTAGTTATAATCTTATTCCCACATTTATATATTAAGGCTATGAAAGAATTTAATAATACTTCTTCTCATGATTTTTAAGCTTGCATGCTCATGCATATTGTGTCCTTATCCTATTGATTATGATTATGCATATTGATATTATTTTGATGTCTTTTGATTCATGACATAGCTACACACTTAGTATATTCAGCGTACTAACATATAATTCTTTGCCTACATGATCTAACTATGTATGTATGAACGATGAGGTGACTATTTCATTTAGTCGATTTCAAACGTGAAGACTTGTTGGTGAGTTCCCTATGCTTTGGGAATGAGCCCCTTTATGATGCTTCTCAATTTGAGATTCTGTTATTTCCTTTTAAAGTATATCTTGAAGGTGAGCTAGTATGCATTGTTCTAGACCCTGCCAAGATCTTATCAAGTAGAGGCATGTCTTAGACATAAAAGATTGATATATGTTCCTCTAAGGGAAACTATGACATTTTTAGTTTTATATACTTCCGCTTGCTTATTCTCTTATGTATGCTTATTTCACCTTATGAATGCTTATGATATGAACACGAGGCTTAGATGTGATGTCTTCAGGTGTCACATTCATCATGTCATGGCTAGGCCTAGGTTTAGGTCGTGATGTACAATATACAACAAACCCTTCTGCTAAGGCCAAAATAGTTGTGAATGCAAGCTTGTTCTTTAAAGTTTGGAAGCTCTTTTCATATTCATCAATTCAAAATAATTTTTCCATCTTTTGTGCTGACTTTGTCAAAGGAGAATAAATTAAAGAAAAACCCTCAACAAATCTTCGATAGTACTCCGCAAAGCCTATGAAACTCCCAATATCTATAGGAGCTAAGGGCCTAGGCTAATTTCTCACCACTTCCAACTTTTTAGAATCCAATTTAATCCCTTCACTTAACACTGCATGCCCTAGAAATGCAACTTCTTTCAACCAAAACTCATATTTATCAAACTTCCCAAACAACCTTTCCTTCCTTAAAGTTTGCAACACTACCATTAAATGTTTCACATGCTCTTCCTTACTCTGAGAGTAAATCAAGATATGATTAACGAATACCATAATCAACATACCAAGGTAGGATTTAAGGACAATAAGATCCATAAATATTGTCGGTGCATTAGTTAGGCCAAAACACATCGACACAAATTCGAAATGCTCATACCTAGTTAGAAAAGCTATCTTAGGAATATCACATTCCCTTACCATCATTTGATAATATCCGAACCGTAGATCAGTCTTAGAAAAATGACTAGCCCTTGCAAGTGGTCAAATAAGTCATCTATCCTTGGGAGAGGATACTTGGTCTTTATAGTGACCTTGTTGAGTTATCGATAATCGATGCATATTCTAAATGATCCATCCTTCTTCCTTACAAACAATATTGGTGCACCCCAAAGTGACTTGCTAGGCCTAATAAAACCCTTTTCTAATAACTCTTTCAATTGATCTTTTAACTCTTTAAATTCCATTGGGGCTTTGCTGCAGGGTGGAATAGAAATGAGTTGAGTATCAAGTAGGAGGATACCAAACTCTATTTCTCTTTTTGAAGGGACACCAAGAAGTTCATAGGGAAGGACATCAAGAAATTCAGTAACCACTGGAACCGACTTAATTGACGGAACATTGGACACAACATCCCTAACCCTTACAAGATGATAAATGCAACCCTTAGCAATTAATTTGTGAGCCTTAATACAAGTGATGAACCCACCCTTTACCACTGAATCATGACCTTCTTACTTAAGGAAAGATTCATTATGAAATTAAAACCTAACTTTGCGGGTTCTACAACCAATGGAAGCATGATACGCATGTAACTAATCTATCCCAAGGATAATATCAAAATCTACCATGTCAATTTCAACAAAATCACAAAGCCAGATGTATGCAGTATAGACATGTGACAAACCCTATATACTCTTTCAGCAAAAAAATACTCACCGGTAGGGGTAGACACCTCAAAGGGTTCACATAACAATCTGACACACACATCAAGCCTATTAGCAACAATAGTGTAATGAAAGATAGAGTGGCACCCGAATCCAAAAAAATCATACACATCATAATCATAAATGTTCAATGTATTGGTAAATATATTAGGTACCTCATCCACCCTTTTCCTCCTTTGAAGAGCATAAAATAGGTTGTGATATGGAGCACTCCCTTGTTGACCACCTTATGCCCTTTGATCTCCATAAGCACCATGTCATTGACGATGACCATCTCTACCATTTTTTTAAGTATGTGGACAATCTACAATCTTGTGTCCTACCTTGCCACACCCATAGCAAACATATGGGTCTCTCAATCATTTGCCACATGCTGTCTCCCATATTTTGGGCACATAGGAAAAGTCAACCCACTATTTCCACCTTGAGCTTTAGGGTTGACCACTCTATCATTGAAGAACCTTTGATTTGGAATGTTTGTTGACCCTTGGCCTTGAGATTCGTGGCCTTGTTGAAAATGAAAACCACTACCACCCCTAGCAACTTAGAATCCACCATCATAACAAGCCCTCTTAGACTCCTCTCTCTTCCTCTTTCTAAGATTTTCCTCTTTAAGTTTCTTAGAATATGTCATGAGCCAAGACAAGTCCATATCCCCAATAAGCATAGTGCTGTGACACTCTCCATTAACCAAGTCGGATATTCCCGACACCAAATTTTTCGTCCTTGCCCTAGAATAGGTAAAGAAGTGGGGAGCATACTTTAAGAGTTTCTCAAATTTGAGGGAATACTCCCTCACACTCATCCTTGTTTGAGATTCATAAACTTTATCACCTTGGCCTCCTTTTGTTCAATAGGTAAGAAGCGGTTGAGGAAGGAGACTTTGAATTCTCCCCAAGGAATAGGTTCACCGTCTACCCTCTCAATCTTTCATTGAGTAAACCATATTTTAGCAAGGACTTTGACGTTATAGGCCTCAAGTTTCATTTTCTCCTAAGAGCTTAACCCCATATAATAGCAAGAACATTATCTATTTCATTAATAAATTCTTGAGGTCCTTTCTCCATTTTAGAGGCATGAAACTCCAAAGGGTTCTTTCTAGTGAAGTCTCTCATCCTTGAGGCTGGAGTAGGTTCATGAGGAGCATAGTTCCTTTACTTGGCTTGGTTGGATACGTCTTGGGCCATCAAGGTAACAACATTCTGCTACTCGACATGAGTGACTCATACTTTTCTTGGGGAACTTATGGGGCTGGGGGGACCGATCCCCCTTGGGAATGGGAGCTCTATGTAGCATTCATCTTGGTTGCATTATCCAGAAGCACAATGGACTGACCATTAGAAATAGGAAGCCTCTAGTCAATATCTAAAGCACGACATAGATTATGACAAAGTGAACCTTTTCCTCAATACCTCATAACATCCTTATTCATAGTTGTGGTGCACTTCATAACCATGTTACAAGACTCTACTCAATGTAGTATGTTGGGTTTTTAGGACTATTAATAAACCTAGTACTCTGATACGAAGTTTGTCATGACTCAAGCCTAGGGCATTGGTGCGACATGGCAAATGGGAACCTAAGGTTTCCCAAACAAGCCTCATAGTATTCATAAGCACATCCTTGGGTGTGGAAACATAGGTCAAGCATCAAACAATTCAATCTAAGGGAAATCAGGGATTTGGACTCGTGCTTTTGGGAAGTAGGGACTTAGGAAGTACATGACTTACCATCAACATCAAGCAACAACATATAGGGGAAAGGGGCTAAAGCAAATCTCCAAAAAAACATATGCATCATAAGAGTCAAGCACTTCACATTATCCAACAACACCTCTAAACATAAGCAAAATGGAGGCCAAGATATCTCTTGGGATCACCCTTAAAGCAAAAATAAATAAGTCTCAACATAAGCGTGATAGATAATGGTTGTTGTCCCTGAATGGAGGGCTTACCACAAGCAATCGTTCAAGCAAACCAACTAGCCATGTGGAGGAGGATGGATAGGAGCTCCAGTCTCTATATCGTTAAATCATGTAGGAAAAAAGTATGTGTTAGTACTTGGAATGTACTAAGTATAGGGGATGCTAACAAGATAACATAATACATAAATGGATCATAATCATATACAATGGATATAAGCTCAACATGATATGAATGAGTAACGATTTAGTCAAAACATGCATGAAAGATAGTTAAAATCTCATAAAATAGCATACGTATGTGGGAGGATACCTTAATAAACATATAAGACCATGCAAGCTACTGCAGGGAATCTGGATGTTGCCTCTACATCAAAAAAGGAGAGGTCCACTTGCCAAGGTAAACCATACCCCACCTTGGTGGTATCTTGATCTAGTTGGATCCACTACTAAAAGCCCATTTAGGGAAATGATACAAAGTTATCGTGGCAAATAGTTATGAGACTAAGACATTATATATGGACCCCTTTGGGTTAAGCCCCTATTTTAAGCCTCATTTAGTAATAAGTCTTGTCCTATGGAGTACATAACATAAGTAATAGTGTAATAATGACTGAAATAAGTTGTAAAAACATATCAACATAATAAGAGTAACTCATTCATATACTTGACCCCTTCAAGTGAGCATTTTTTTCCCTTGCATACGAGGGAAAACTATAGCATAATAGGGCTCATATCTTGCTTATCGATCATAGATCTTTTCATGAGTTCAACACATACTTACAAGCCCATAAATTATCATAACATACTTGTCTTGCGTAACTTGCCATAAAACATTCATCAATAAATGAGACTTTATCATATGAACTTAGTCGAACTTGGTGGGTGTATGTAATTGAACTTTAAAACATGAAATTCAAGAGTATAAGATGTGAATAGAGTAAAATATAACCATTTATAAACCATTAAAATCAATTCACCATCATCATAGTAAAACCTTCATCTGGGTATACATGAAATCTATCTTAAAATCCATAATTTTCATTGCACCATATTACACATAGCTTTTATAATCAAAATCAACTCATAGGATAAATCTTTGATAGGTATCCATGCATAATCAACCCAACAATTGATAAATCTCAACTTAAATCATGCTTATAATGAATAATAGGAGATACTTTGAAGCATTAGGCCTTAAAATCAAGAAATTTCATTAAAAAGGAGAGTTGGGCTCCATGGTAGAAGAACCCATGGATGAAAGAGCCACATACCTTGAGACCTTGAAATATGATGAAGAAGACTTGGCGGAATCATGTTGATTCTTGAACTTTAATAGCGGCTCTTGATAATCTAGAATTGAATGAGGGATTTTAGAGAGGTTTTGGGAGAGTTCAAGAGTTAATTAGGGCTTAAATCGTTAGAATTTTCAATGATTCCTGTCTATAAGGATGTTAGAATATGTCCCATGTTAGAATATGTCCCAATTGCCCTCACTTAAATTGGAGAAAGTTTGGAAAAATTTGAACTTAGGGGAACAGATTCATGTTGCGCCTTAGGTCCCGCACTGTGCATTTTTGCACAAAGTCCATTTTTCCCTATTTTGGCCTAGAAATAAGTTTCAGCCATTTTTGTATTATCGTGAACCCAATCCGTGCGGACACATCATACACTTTTTTGGTTAAGAAAAAATCAATCAAAAAATTATATTTCAATAAGGTTGACTTAAAAATTAAAGGTGATCTTTTTTCAACATAATTTTGCTTGCTGAAAATGAATACGAAGTCAGATTTACCAAAACAAGTATGACTTTTACGGTATTCAAGAGATACATCATAAGAACATTTTTGAGTCACGTGAAAGGTATTACAACTAGCATAGCAGATTTGAGTCTAGCTGATTAAGCCTTAGATGGACAGTAAAACCATCGGACGCCTGATTATCCATAAGCTCCATTTAATCTAGTTGGAATGTCTTCGTTGTGTGTAAAAATACTTTTGGCTTCAAAGATGATCATCGACTATATTGGAGTTCTAGGAGAACTCATCCATGGTTAGAGGCCTGAGCTCTGTCCCTTTACCCTATTATCAATTACCTATCCTCCTACCATGATGTTGATAGTCAGAGTTTGACTAATATTTCATCACAACATCTATAACTAGCACACTCGTGGTTAGAGGCCCAAGGTCTATGCCACACCTTGTATACTATCTTATTAGAGGTTAAGGCTACTTACATGGTTAAATACCTAGGTTCTGTGACACAATTGACCTTTTCACCTCATACCAATTAATAGCAATTTTGGATTACGAGCTGGCTTACCTGCTGGTGGGATATGATATGTGCTATTATGACTCGAGATATCAGATCGTGATATTCACATACTCAATGTAATGTATATGTGCGTATGGACAGGGTAGTATGTATGTAAACCTTCTAAAGTAAGAATTTAAACAAGGGAGAAGGCGTAGAAATTTTTAGATTTTCAGCTCGATAGTTCGAGTGGCTTGGCTAAGATAGGGATTTATATGCTGAGCTTAGCTAAGGCCCAATGACTTTGACCAAGAATAAGTTCATCTAAAGGAATGCCTTCTCATTTGTGTGGCTAGGGCATGCAATGCAAGGCATGGATTAGGCAAAGCAAGGTTGATTGAGGCTAAACAAGATAAAAAAATTATAAGTTATAGGCAAGGGAAATTTTCTTAGGAAATTGGATTACAGTGGCAAGCTTTGCGGGGAAGGACCTGGGCATAGTGTAGTCACGTCTTTAGGCATGAAGCTGGGCAACTAGAGGCAGAAATTGGTGATAGATTTGAAGGTTGCCCATTTGTGCCTCGCATATGTATGCATCATTAGGCAATTTCTAGTCATCTGTGGCTTGTCAATAATTTTGATAAGACTTGTATTTTTTAATTTCAAATTTAGCCTATTAGTTGGGGATGTCATTTGACTTAAGTGGGCATGTGACTTGATGTTGTGGGCCTATGTAAAGGCATAGGCAAACCAACCTCAGCCAGTGTTGGCTTCGGTAAAACTTTTGTTAGGAAAAATAGTTTGTGTAACACTAATGTGCCACCAAAATACGACACTTTTGATGCTTAAAACTTAGAATTTTTTGTTCTCTCAAAATGATGTTTTTAGGTTTGATGTGTTTTTGTGTTTGTTTTTCAGAATTTCAGCAATCGGGATGATTTTAGGCCAAGATGCACATATTGCAGATTTTAAGGATTTATGAGCCCTTTTGAGGATCATGGTTCATTCTACGAGCCTTAAGTTGGTTTCATAGGTCACATCCAGTGAAAGATTTATTTTAAGATGTTGAAGTTATGAGTTGTTAGACGAGCCATAGAGTTTTTGATAGCCTGTATGTTTGTTCGTATGTTGAAGATTAGAAAATATACTAAGTGCTAAACAATTGTTAGATGAGGGCTCCTACGAGTCATAAGTCAGGTGATGGATCCATGTTAGGATCGTACCTTGAGGATAAGAGTTTTGAAGAATTTTTGAAGAGTTAGTAGATGAGACCCCTTACGGGCCTAAGTCAGAAGATGGCCTATAGGATTAGTTTGTATATGGAAGGTAACTTTCGTGAAGTACGGTCTACGAAGGCCAATTATGGGTTGTGGTCTATCTATGGCTCGTAATTTATCGTTTGATTTATCGATTCCAATTTTTTATTTCGTTTAGGATTTGGTTTCTACTTATCATAAATAATATTTTTTTAGAGGGAGAGCAGTCAGAACGTTGAAACTTCATTACTTGTGATTATTATTGTGTTCTTGGAGATTTGTTTTTATATTACATTAAAGTTATTACGTCGTGATTTCTTTTGAAGGTTTTAGATTTTTTGTTCTTTAATTTATCATTATAAGTGTTTAATTATACTATTCTATAACATGATTTCTTCATACACAACGAACAGGAGTAGCTAAATCCACAACTAGGGTTATGGGAACTATAAAGAGCTAACAAAGTAAAAGCTGGATAATCCATAATCCTTGAAAAGTGTGTATGTGTGTATTAATTATCTCTTCGATATGAATGCTTTTTAATGGTGGCCGATGTTAGAACTCGCTTAATTTTTACTTATTGGATCAAGGGGGTGATTAATGGGATAAGGGTTAATTAACAGGATTTGGTGTGATTCTCTCATCTAATCAGCCTGAATGGATCTACGGTGGTTTTACTAGGACAAAGGTAAGGGTTAGTAATGCAACAATGCTAGTATGGATCAAATTACACAGTGAAATTTGCTTAACACCTGGATCAAAGTGTTAGGTAAATATAACATACCAGTTCTGCATGCTACACACTAGAAAAGGTTATGATTATCTGGCTACACAGAGTTAGGAATTCATGGGGAACACAACACCCTGGTTACTTATTTCACTTACTTCACAACCACTTGCCCTTGATGATTTAATTCTAGTTTAGGTTTTTTCTCATATTTTAAAAAACCCCTTTTCAGGAAATAAATAGATTAATTCAATTTAAATGCTCATCATTATTTCAAGTATAGAACTTATTCACTATGGGATCGTGACAATGACCACTTATACCTTGAATTGGAGGTGTATTCTGGGCGTGATCAAGATTTTGACACTGTTGCCGGTGAATATGACTTTTAGTTAAATAACTCGAGTAATTTGTGAGTTTTAATCCTTATTTTCCCTATTTTATGTTTTTGTTGTTTTTGTTTTGTTTCTGCATAAAAGTGTAGTGTAGGTCCAATACTTGAAGTCGACGAATAACCTTGACTCCATTTGATCTAGATATTTAGAAAATGCTATAGACAACGCTCATAATCCTGCAAATCTTGCATGAAATCTGAACAATGATGACATGAATCCACCACCACAAGTTCAACAAATAGCTACTATTTCATGAAATCCATGTAGAATTGACCCCATGGCAATAGATGTCACTGAAGCTATTGTGTTGCCTCCTTTATCGGAGGATACTATATTTGTCATGTTATGTGGTTGTTACAGATGTTGCAGAATAAAGGGCTATTTGTGGGCTTACCATCAGAGGATCTGCATAACCATCTATATAATGTTGTTGTTGTCTACAAGAGCATAGTGGGAAACCAAAATCTGTCTATGGCTGCCGTTGGGCTCCGTGTTTTCCTGTTATCTCTCACAGGTGAGGCGACAGTATAGTTAGTAGAGCATTTATAGAGTTCTATCACCCCATGGGCTGAAATTCAAAAAGCCTTTTTAGAGAGGTACTTTGTGAGGTCAAAGAAGCTGAAGTTGAAAGATCAGATCAATAAATTTGAACAATTACCTAGTGATTCTTTAGTACCACATGGGACTATTTCACAAAGTGCTTGAGAAGTGTTCCTAATAACAAGATTGTTGGTGACTCCTTAGTAGAGCTCTTTTGTCACGCCCCAAGCCAAAGGCCTAGACATGACATATGATGAATGGGAACACAAAGATATCCCTAACAAGCCTCTTAAGCATGCATAGCACATCCATGATTTTGTGGTAGCATAAAAGAGCAAAAAACATGTAGGACATAATTTCTAAGGGAAACGGGGCTTTAGTCTCGCGCTACGGGAAACAGTAGGGAAGAGGATGTGGATGAATCATATTACAAATAACTTCTAAAGAGTGGGTAAGTATGACTCAAGCTATTGGGACAACTAGGGACTTAGGACTTCTACCTCATCACCATCATCTAGCATTTGACATTAAAAGGGAGTAAGGGACTAAGTGATGTCTTTCATAAAACAAAAGCATAAGGATTCAAGCTCAATCATATATAACCATCAAAATATCCAATAACACCTCTAGTCAAGAATAGGACGAGGGCCAAGACATCTCCCGGACTAACCATCAAAACATAGTATCCAAAACTAATGAGTCTAAATAAGGCATAAAAGTAAGTTCAATTTTGTCTCCAAATGTGGAGGACTGACCAAGCAATCTTCAACTGGAATGTCTAGTCACGTGGAGGAGGAGGATGATAGGGATCTCTGATTCCTACATGGTTAGATCATGCAGGCAAAGAATATGCATTATTACTTGAAATGTACTTAAATATACGGGGTGCATAGGCATCAAGGAACATAGATCATAAGTAATCAATATGCATAATCATAAATAATGGACATAGGTTCAACATGTCATGGGTGGAAATTTCCTAAAGGAACATTCATGAGGAATCATCAATCACATGACATCATATACATAGTGGGAAGGGTCCATGATTAATATATAAGACCATACGAGCTACTACTTCGATTTTGATGTTCACTCCACATTGGACAAGGAGTAGTCTACATTGCCAAAGTAGATCTGACACTATCCTTGCGGCATGGCCCTTTTCGAAAAGTGCCACCACCTTATGGCATAGACTTTTTGGTGGTTTGTTGTCATTACCCATGCTTAGAGCCTAGACGTGACATGACAATAGGAACCCAAAGAGACCCAAACAAGCCTTTTAGCACATCAATCACATATTCTTAGTCGTGGAAGGAAAATAAACATCAACAAGTGAGAAAGTTAAAAAGGGAAGCAGGGCTAAGGGCAGTCTTTGATAATCATAAAGCATAAAAGGAGTCAAGCTCATAACATATACAAATCATAGTATCCAATAACACCTCTTACTTGGAATAAAGCGGGGGCCAAGACACTTCCTAGGCTCACCCTCATGATAACAAGTGTTCAACATAAAGAAGTCTCAACATAGCAAGAGTAACTTAGATATAGTCCTTGGACTTGAGGACTCCCAAATGCTTTGATGTACCAAACTAGCCATATGGAGGATAATCAAATGGAGCTGTAGTCCCTACATGGTAATATTATGTATGCATAGAGTATGCGTTAGTACATTGAATGTACTAAGTATGTTGGGTACAATGCAACAAAGACATAAACCAATATATTCAAAGTGCATAATCATAAGCAATGGATATATAATCTCAATATAACATGCATGATCAATGCTTTTAGTAAAATATGCTTGTAAATCATTCAACTTGCATAATATACCACACATATGTGGGAAGAGACCTTAACCGACACGAGTAAGACCAAGCGAGCTATAACTTGGAATCCCGATGAATACCCCTATCGGTAAAGAGGTAGTCTACTGGCTAAGGTAAACCATACTTCACGTTACAAGAACATGACCCATTTCGTATGAAGCAACCCTCCTTACAGGAACATGACCCATTTCGAAAAAGATTTCATGATAAAGTGCACTAAATAGATCCACTAGCATAGCAAGGGTAATAATGATAACCCTATAATGGCACATAGTTTGAGGAAAAGTGTATGGACCCTTGAAGATAGTCTACGCCAACATCTAATCCATCGGTGGTAAGTCTAATCCCACGAAATACTTGAAATAATCATACTTTAATTATAACATAAATAGCTTGTAAGAACATGATTCGATTAGCTCATAAACATGCTTAGCCTCTAGTAGTGAGCCTAACTTGAACATGAGAATAGATCATAATCATGCATGGACCCTTGCTTTAACATGAATGGCTCACAAGAGGTAAAATCTTGAAATCGGGCTTAACTTGATACTTGTAAGGTCATAGATTCTTTTTATGAATTCAATACATGCTTGAAATCCCTTAATCTTCATGAAGTCACTTGATTTGTAAATCATGTAATAGATCTTCAATAACTTGAGAATTATTGTCATGTCATTTTATCAAACACATGGAGGGTTCATGACACTTTTTCAAAATCATGCAATTCAAGAATACAACAAGATTATTAAAGTCAATGCAAATTAACCCACCAATATGTAGTAAAACCCTCATGTAGGATACCTTAAAATCCATCACAAAAGCTCATAATAGTTCATAGTTTTGTAGCTCCAAACATGCATAATCTCAATAGAAAATAAATTCATGGAATAAGCTTGAAATAGATAGTCATGCATAATCTGTCACACCCCAAGCCTAGGGCCTAGACGTGACATGGTGCATGGGGAACCCGAAGGGACCCCAAACAAGCGTCTTAACATATCATTACACATCCTTAGTTGCGAAAGCAATAAAATACAATAAGAGAGGTTAAAGGGGAATAAATGGGGCTAAGGTACAACTTTCACATCATAAACATCGAGAGTCAAGAGAGAGTCAAAGCTCATAACATTATATATAACATGTCCAACAACACCTCTAACCATAGAACTTAGCAGGGGCCAAGACAAACAACCGAGCTCACTCTCATAGTCAATATATACATAAAGATAGACATAATATTTAGCATGAGATAATAAACAATGTCCCTGGAATGGAGGACTCACCAGCTAGTTTATAGAGAAATCGCACTTGCCACGTGGAGGAGGAGGATGATTAAGTGGGGCTCCTGTTCCTATATGGTGAAATTATGTAGGCAAAAGTATGAGTTAGTATGTTTGAAAGTACTAAGTATGTATGATGCAATGCAACAAGAGATAGACAATATGGTCAAGATGCATAATAATATTTAATAGATAGCATAATAACAATATGACATGCATGGTCAATGCTTGTAGTAAAACATACTTACGTAGAATAGTTTACATGTATAGGAAGAGACCATTAATAGTAACCAAGGCCTACCACCTCCTTGGCGATGTAATTGAGGTATAAACCCCTCAACAAGGTTACATGTGCCTACTACTTCCCGAGTGAGGCAATTGAGGTACAACCCCCCCTCCCCAATAAGGTTGCATGGGACTACTACCTCCCGAGCGAGGCAATTGAGGTACAAACCCTTCAATAAGTTTGCCCGGGACTACTAACTCCCGAGCGAGGCAATTGAGGTACAAACCCCTCAACAAGGTTGTTCGGGTCTACTACCTCCCGAACGAGGCAATTGATTAACTTCTAGCACTATATATACTTTCCATGAAATCAACACTTTTATATCATACTTTCATCATCATAAAGTCATACAAGTCATAGGTCATGCATTAGAACATCAATGGCTCAAAAATACTAACCTGAACATTTTATCAAACACTTGGTGGGTGTGCAATGCTAGTGTAAAACCATGCAATTAAAGAACGAAATCATGTAATAACTATTGAAGTAAATCATCCCACCAATACTTGGTAACACCGTCATACAATATACATCAAGACCCTTCATCAAATCTCTAGTTAGATTCAAGACTCGTAACTCAAAACATGCTAAAATAGTCACACTTTTGTTGAACTCCAATATAGTTCATAGTCAAATTCATGATAATAGACCCATATGTAAAATCCACTTAAAAGCATGTAAATTAGATGAAATAGAAGCTTGGGAACCATGGGTGAAAGGACCCCATGGTTGAAACCCGTATACCTTGACTTTCGAGAGGCCTTCAAGAAGATTGGAAATGGAGACTTGAAGCTTGAATGAGAATCTTAAGATTCAGATAGAGTTTTGGGACTTGAAATTTGGAGTAAGATATTTGTCTAAGTGTTTGTGTAAGTATTGAGGAATGTCTTGTGTAATATGATGGTGAAATATGACTAAGTATAGGTATTTTTATGCATGGGAACACTTAGGACCAAGAACAAAATGTCTTGGACCGAATAGAAAAACTGGCAGCATTTTTACACTATGGCGCGCCCTTGGCGCATCGCACCAGGGGCACGAAAATCTCTCTAAAAATTATATTTTACAATTTTTAAATTTTGATACGGTTGTTTAAAAATTAGGGTTAGACTTATCTCTCCTCAATTTGACCCCCCGATCAAGAATATGAAGTAATATTTTTGTTATCAAGCACGAATTTTGAGATATATGAAAATAACGATTCTGAGCACTTCCAAGACACATTTTCGGGCACTTTTTGGGGTGATTTCATAATCAATCAGTACTTCATAGAAACCCAACATTATATTCATAATACATAAGAAGAGATACCCATAAGTAATACAACTTCAAATCATGCAAGTTTCATGAAAAGGGAAGGTTGGACTCCACGGGTGAAAGGACCCATAGATGAAGACCCACATACCTTAAACCTTGAATTCCTTAAGGTGAGCTTGAAGTAGACTTCGAGGTTTAAATGAGTCCTTGAGTCCCAAAATTGAGCTTGAAATCGTTATATTTGAATGAGAGAATTTATAGTCTTCAAGAGGTTTTAGAGAGGGTTTTTTGAGCTATAGAGTTGAAAAATGGCTAAGTATGGGTGATTTCACGTTTAAGAGGGCATGGGGATATGACCCCAATGCCTTTGGGCAAAATAAGAAAACCAAAAAAATTTTTACACTGGTCCGTGCCCCAGGTGCGACGTGGACTAGACGCGGACAACAAAATACACTAGTTTGCGCCCCAGACGCATCACGACCTGGGCACAAACACACACTGGAATTTGAAAAATTGGCGAAAATTATTTTTTTCTATGGGTCTTCTAAAATCCAGTTTACACCCATTTCCCACTCAATTTTCCCCTTGGTCAAGAACATGAAGTCGAATATCGAAATCACGCATAAATTTTAAGATATATAGAAATTACGATTATGGGCATTCGAAAGCACATGAGGGGTGTTTCAATATCTTCCCCTTGGGAACATTCATCCCCAAATGTCAAAAAAACATACATAAGAGAAGTAATTATGAAGATTCCATCCCGACATGAATGCAACAAATGCACTTAAACATCATTTTCAAAAATTTCAACATGAATGTCAAAAATCACCATAAACTTGTTGCCATGAACATGAATGCATGCAAAATTTCATGAGAGCTGAAACCTAAGACTTGAAATCATATAGGGGACTTAAATTATTACCTTTATTTTGAGTAGAGTGGAAGAGATATGTGTATCACCTTTTCATGTCCACTTCGGTTTCCTATGTGGTACTTTTAGCTTGTTGATTTCTCCAAAGGACCTTGACAGAAGCTGCATCTTTTTTTCTCAACCTTTTTAGTTGTCTATCCAAAATCTCCACCAGGACCTCCTCATAGGTGAAATTATCTTCTAGAACACCCAAAACCTCTAAGGGCACTAAAGCACTTGGGTCACCCACACACTTCCTCAACATAGACCTTGGAAGACCGAACGAACCATATTCATCTCTATAGTCAACTCGAACTCATATGCAACCTTACCATCTCTTCTCAAAACTCTATGATGACCCACAAACCTTGGATCAAATTCCATTTCTTGCTAAACCGGAACACACCCTTCATGAGTGAGACTTTCAAGTAAACCCAATCACCAACCTTAAACTCAAGATCTCTCCTTCTCACATCGAAGTAGGACTTTTTCTTCTTTGGGTTGTCTTCAATCTCTCCCTTATCAACCTCACCTTCTCCAAGGCTTCCATAACCAAATCCATACCTAGCAGTGCAATCTCCCCCACATCAAACCACCCAACAGGGGATCTACAATGCCTACCATATAAAGCCTCAAAGGGAATCATGCCAATGCTTGAGTGGTAGCTATTGTTTCAAGTAAACTTAATAAGTGGAAAATGTTCATCTCGACTACCCTTAAACTCCAAAACACATGCTCTAAGCATATTGTCAAGAGTTTGGATAGTTCTTTCGGCTTGGCCATCCATTTGAGGGTGAAAAGACGTGCTAAGCTTCTAAAATGATAGACAATGGCACCCATGCAATCTAACCAATTCATGAAAATACAACTTGGCATAATCATTTACACCAAAGGTTGTTTTGACCGGTAGAAAGTGAGCCGACTTTGTCATTCTATCCACACAACCCAAATAGAGTCTAAGTGTATCCTAGTAATGGGCATCACAACCATGAAGTCCATGTTGATTTCTTCCCACTTCCAAGTAGGAGTTTCTATGTCATAGGCTAGGCCAACCGGCCTTTGATGTTTGGCCTTTACTTGTTGGAAATTGCGACATCCGGATACGAACTTGGCAATATCCCTCTTCATAACACCCCACCAATACTCCTCCCTCAAGTCTCTATACATCTTTGTGGAACCAAAGTGAATTGAATAAGATGAATTATGAGCCTCTTTCAAAATCAACTCCCTTAAGTCATCAAGATTAGACACACACAACCTACCTTGGTACCTAAGGGCACCATCTCCCCCTTGGGAGAAGACCTCCACTTTACCATCCTTACCAAGGCCTTCAACTCTAGCAAGGTAATTTCTTACTAGTCGTAGGTTGGCCTGAGGACCAGAACCAGAGCTTCTTTGTCTTTTCGAGGCTTAGGGGCGAGGTCAAGTTCTTGTTTTTAATTTATTTCCTCAATCAAAGAAGATTTAGAACCATCAACAACCACCACACAACCATTTTAAACTTCATCCAACCTAACATCAACCTAGCCAACCGGTGAACTTCTCTAGCCATGGACACTCTACCTAGAGCATTGGTCACAACATTAGCTTTGCCGAGATGATAATGCAAACTCATGTCATAATCTTTAAAGAGCTCTAACCACCTTCTTTGTCTCGAGTTAAGATCTTTTTGTGTGAACAGATATTGGAGACTCTTGTGGTCGGTAAACACATAAACATGAATCCCATACAAGTAGTGATGCCAAATTTTCAAAGCAAATACCATGGCCACCAATTCATGATCAAGGGTGGGATAGTTTCGCTCATGCACCTTAAGGGTCCTAGAGGCATATGCTAACACCTTTCCTTGCATCAAAACACACCCCAAACCAATTCTTGAGGTATCATAATAAACCACAAACCCTTCCAACCCTTTCGATAGAGCCAAGATAGGAGTAGGGACAAGCTTATGTTTCAAAGTTGGGAAACTCTTTTCACATTCATCGGTCCAAACAAATTCTTCCTTCTTTTGGGTCAATTTTGTCACAGGGGAAGCAATAGAAGAAAATCCATTCACAAACCTCCTGTAGTAACCCGCCAAACCTAAGAAATCCTAATATCAAATTGAGTCAAAGGTCTAAGCCAATTTCATTTCACCTCCATCTTCTTAGGATCTACCTTAATGCCATCGCCCGACATCACATGCCCTAGAAAAGCAACCTCTTTCAACCAAAATTCACACCTTTCATATTTAGCAAACAACCTCTCATCCCTAAAGATTTGCAACACCACCCTCAAGTGACTCATATGCTTTTGCTCACTCCGAGAATAAATCAATATGTCATTAACAAAGACCACCACAAACAAATCAACGTAGGGTTTGAAGACCCTATTCATGAGATCCATAAATATAGCTGGTGCATTAGTCAACCAAAAAGACATTACCACAAATTCAAAGTGCCCATACCTAGTCCGAAAAGCTGTCTTCGGAATATCACACTCCTTCACCTTCACTTGGTGGTACCCAGACCGAAGATCAATCTTAGTAAGGTAACTAGCCCCTTGTAGTTGATCAAAAAGGTCATGAATCCTTGGTAGAGGTTACTTATTCTTTATGGTAACCCTATTAAGTTGCCGGTAATCAATGCATATTCTAAGGGAATCATCGTTTTTCTTCACAAGCAACACCAGTGCACCCCAAGGTGACTTGCTAGGCCTAATGAAACCCTTCTCCAACAAATCCCTCAATTGATACTTTAGCTCCACTGGGACCATATGGTAAGCGAGAATGGAAACGGGTTATGTATCGGGAAGGAGATCACTACCAAAGTCTATTTCCCTTTCGGGAGGAACACCAGGAAGATCATGGGAAAAGACATCAAGAAACTCATTGACCACCGAAACTGACTCAATAGGAAGAACTTTAGACTCAGCATTCCTAACCCTCACAAGATGATAAATGCAACCCTTAGAAATCAAATTTTGGCCTTTAAGAAAATAAATGAACCTACCCTTGACCACCACATTACGAATTTCCCACTCAATGATGGGCTCATTAGGGAATTGGAATTTAACCTTACGATTTCTACAACCAATGGAAGCATAATATGCATGTAGCCAATCCATCCTAAGAATGATATCAAAATCCACCATATCTAATTCAACAAAATCACAAGGCAAGACTTTATGTAATATAAAGATGGCAAAATTTCACTCTTTTAGCAATAATGGATTCATCAACGGGGGTGGAGACTTCATAAGGTTCACATAACAATTCGAGATTCACAAGAAGCTTTTTTGGCAACAAAAGGAGTAATGAAAGAAAGAGTGGCATACAATCTATCAATGCATACACATCATAATCAAAAACCTTTAACATATCGGTAACAACATTGGACACCTCCTCCCACTCCTTGCCTTCCTTGGAGAGCATAGAACTTATTTTGCCTTGGAGCACCCCCTTGTTGGCCTCTCTTTTCCCTTTGACCCGCATTAGCACCTTCACCTTGAAGACAATGATCTCTACCTTTGTTTTGAGCATGAGGACAATCAATAACCTTGTTACCTATTTCACTATAACCAAAGAAAGCATTAGAGTTCCTCCAACATGGGCCACCATGGTTTTCCCCATACTTTGGGCACTTAGGATTTGCCATCCCACCATTGCCGCCTTGGTATCTTGGATTATCATTAGCAAATATCTTGTTAGGAGCATTGCAAGACCCTTGGCCTTAGAACTTGTGGCCTTGAGGAAACCGGCCACCCTTAGAACCTTGGAAACTACCTTCACATCGAGCCCTCTTGGACTCACTTCTTCACTTTCTAAGCTTTTCTCCCATAAGTTGTTCGGAATATGTCATGTGCCGAGACAAATCCATATCACTCACTAGCATGGTTGTACGACATTCTTCATTAAACAACTTGAACACACCTGACACAAATTTGTTCATTCTAGCTCTAGGGTCGGCCATCAAATGTGGAGCATACTTGGAAAGCTTGTTGAACTAGAGGGCATACTCCCTCACACTCCTGAAACCTTGCTTGAGGTCCATAAACTCTATTATCTTAGTCTATCTTCGCTCGATAGGAAAGAACTGGTTGAGGAAGGCGGCTGTGAACTCCTCCCAAGGAATAGCAACATCATCTGTCCTCTCTAATTTCCATTGAGTGAACCAAATTTAAGCCATACCTTTAAGTTGGTAGGCTACTAACTCCGCTTTTATCCTCCAAATTAACCCATATGATAGATAGCACTTTATACACCTCATAGATAAACTCTTAGGGACCCTCTTCTGGCTTGGGACCATGAAACTATGGTGGGTTCATTCTTGTGAAATCCCTCACCCTTGAGGCCGGAGTAGGAGCATGAGGAGCTTGGGACCCTTGGTTCATTAGGTTGGTCATAGCACGGGCCAACATTGTGATGGCATCCCAGAACTCTTCTTAGGCTACCACTCCATCTTGAGGAGCGGGAGGGGTCGGTTGCTCCTCGAGTGTACGAGCTCTCCTTAGCCTTCCTCTTGGTATCTGCATGATCTAGAAGAAAATAGAGCATTTATTAGGGGAAAAGCCTTATATTTACATTTAAAGAACGATATAAACCATGAAGAAGTGAAAATTTTCCTAAAATGCCTCATAGCCTCCCATTCATAGTTGTGACGCGCTTCACAACCATGAATAAGACTCTAATCGACACGGTGTGTTGGATTTTCAAGGATCAGTAACAATCTAGTGCTTTGATACCAAGTTTGTCATGATCCAAGCCTAGGGCCTAGACATGACATGATGAATGGAGAACCCGAAGGGACCCCAAACAAGTCTCTTAGCATATCAATCACACATCCTTGGTCACGAAAGCAAAATAAACACAACAAATGAGATAGTTAAAAAGGAAAGCGAGGCTACAGGAAGACTTTGATAATCATTAAGCATAAAAGGAGTCAAGCTCATAGCATATACAAATAATAGTATCTAACAATACCTCTAACTTGGAATGGAGCGGGGGCCAAGACACTTCCTAGGCTCACCCTGATAATAATAAGTGTTCAATATAAAGAAGTCTCAATATAGCAAGAATAACTTACATATTGTTCTTAGAATTGAGGACTCACTAATGCTTTTCTTTGAAATACCGAACTTGCCATATGGAGGATGATCAAAGGGATCTCTGGTCCCTACATGGTAATATGATATAGGCATAGAGTATGCGTTAGTATGTTGAATGTACTAAGTATACGAGGTGCAATGCAACAAAGACAAAAGCCAATATATTCAAAGTGCATAATCATAAGCAATGGATATATAATCTCAATATCGCATATATAATCAATGATTGTAGTAAAACAGGATTGTAAATGATTCAACTTCCATCATATACCATACATATGTGGGAAGAGACCTTAACCGACATGAGTAAGACCAAGCGAGCTATAACTTCGAATCCCGATGAATACCCCTCATCATTAAAGAAGTGGTCTACTAACCAAGGTAAACCATACTTCACCTTATGAGAACATGATCCATTTCGCATGAAGCAACCCTTCTTATGGGAACATGACCCATTTCGGTAGGATTTCATGATAAAGTGCATTAGATAGATCCACTAGTATAGCAAGGGTAATAATCATAATCCTATGGTGGAACATATTTTAAGGAACGGAGTATGGACCCTTGAAGATGGTCAACGCGACACCCAATCAGTCGGTGCTAAGTCTTAATCCCACGGAATACTTGAAATAATCATACTTTAATCATAACATGAATAGCTTGTAGGCATATGATTTGAGTAGTCATAAACATTTTTGACCTCTAGTAGTGAGCCTAACTTCAACATGAGAATAGATCATAATCATAAATGAACCCTTGCTTTAACATGAATGACTCAAAAGAGGTTAAAATCTTGAAATAGGGCTTAACTTGATACTTGTAAGATCATAGATTCTTTTCATGAATTCAATACATGCTTGAAAGCCTTTATTCATCATGAAGTCACTTGACTTATAAATAATGTAATAAATTATCAAGAACTTGAGAATTCTTGTCATAACATTTTATCAAACACATGGTGAGTTCATGATACTTGTTCAAAATCATCCAATTCAGAGTACAACAAGATGAGTAAATTTAATTCAAATTAACTCACCAATTTGTAGTAAAACACTCATGTAGGATACCTTGAAATCCATCACAAAAGCTTATAATAGTTCATAGTTTCATAGCTTAAAACATTCATAGTCCCAATAGAGAAATAAATTCATGGAATAAGCTTGAAATAGATAGTCATGCATAATCAATTGATACTTCATAAAATCTCAACATAATTTATATTCATAATTCATAATAAGAGATACCCATAAGTAATACAACTTGAAATCATGCAATTTTCATGAAAAGGGAAGGTTGGGCTCCATGGGTGAAAGGACCCATGGATGAAGACCCACATACCTTAAGCCTTGAATTCCTTGAGATGAGCTTGAAGTAGACTTATAGCTTGATATGAGTCCTTCCGTCCCAAAATTGAGCTTGAAATACTTTGATTTGAATAAGAGAATTCAGAGAGTCTCAAAAAGGTTTTAGAGAGGGTTTTTTTGAGTATGGAGTTGGAAAATAATTAAGTATGGGTGATTTCACGTTTAAGAGGACATGGGGATATGAACCCAATGCTTTTGGGTGAAAAAAGAAAACTAAGGAAAATGTTACATTGGTCTGCGGCCCATCCATGATGCAGACCAAACGCAGACTACAAAATACACTAGTCTGCAACCTAGGCGTGTCACGGCCTGGGCACGGATAGAAATTGAAGTTCAAAAAATTAGTGAAAATTATTTTTCGCTATAGATCTTCTAAAATCTGGGTTATACCTATTTTCCCCCTGATTGAGAATATGAAGTCAGATTTCCAAATTCATGCACGAATTTTGAGATATATGAAACTTACGATTATGGGCATTTCAAAGCACATGAGGGGATGTTTCAATTTCATATTTCATCTTTACCTTATGGCATAGCCTTTTTGGTAGATTCAACAAATATCTAGACCTTACGACATTGCCTTTTCGGTAGGAACAAGACCATATTGGGAATTAATGTCCTAAAAATGTGTTGGCACATAGTTTAGGGACCCCGAGAGATTGCTAAGGTCCTTTTGATTCTGGGTCACAATCCCATGGAATACTTGAAATATAGTCATAGTTATGGCATGAATAGTCTCAAAATATCTTAGTACCATTCTCAGAGTAGCTCATTAATCATAACCTGTAATATCAAGGTTAGGGCTTTACATAATTCCTGTCATTCATATCAAGCTCATGAGCTCATAGAATACTTGTTAGCCCCCTTTTTAGTCTCAACATGCTTATCATACACATCTTGCCATAAGGCATTCATGGCTTAAAAGATTAACATGCATCTTTCAATCAATCATGGTGGGTATATGTACATAAACTTAGAATCACGCTATTTATGAATAATGCCATGAGTGGGAATAAAATAAGATCCTTAAACATTATTCAAACATCCCAGCATTAACGTGAGGAAACTTGGTTAGGGTATCATCAGACCATTATGTAAAAATCATAGATTTCAGATGAATGTTGCAAAACATGAAAGTGTACAAGGATGAATCATCATAGATACTTCATAATATCATTACAAAATGAAGTTCATATATCACCATGTATTATAATGACTTGAGAAATCATAAAAAAACTGAGGAGTGGTTGAGCTTGGGGAGGATGGTTTCTGCAATCAAAACCCACATACTTTGTCACCTTAATGAAGAGAATCTGATATACAAGTAAAGAAACCAAAACCTTATCTTGCACTCTTCTTTGAAGACCTTAAAGAACTTGGGAGGGGTTTGGGACTTAAAGTGTTTTTGGAATGAGGAGGAATGAGAGGAATTAGGGTTAAGAGGGTTGATAAGGGGTCCCATGGAGGTCAAAACGACCCAGCATAGGTATAAAAACTACATGAGTGTTTTACTACATATTGGTGGGTTGATTTGCATTGAGTTTACTCATCTTGTTGTACTCTTGAATTGGATGATTTTGAACAAGTATCATGAACCCAACATGTGTTTGATAAAATGTTATGACAAGAATTCTCAAGTTATTGATGATTTATTACATTATTTACAAGTCAAATGACTTTATGATGATTAAGGGCTTTCAAGCATGTATTGAATTCGTGAAAAGAATCTATGACCTTACAAGTATCAAGTTAAGCCCTACTTCAAGATTTTAACCTCTTTTGAGTCATTCATGTTAAAGCAAGGGTTCATGTATGATTATGATCTATTCTCATGTTGAAGTTAGGCTCACTACTAGAGGTCAAGAATGTTTATGAGCTACTCAAATCATGTGCTTGGGGAGGATGGTTTCCGCAATCAAAACCCACATACTTTGTCACCTTAATGAAAAGAATCTGATATACAGGTAAAGAAACCAAAACCCTATCTTGCATTCTTCTTTGAAGACCTTTAAGAACTTGGGAGGGGTTTGGGACTTAAACTGTTTTTGGAATGAGAGGAACTAAGGTTAAGAGGGTTGATAAGGGGTCCCATGGAGGTCAAAACGACCCAGCATACGTATAAAACCCTGAGAAATGACAAAGCTACCCCTTTTAAAATTAGTCTGAACAAGAGTATGAGACCTCATTTATGGGTCGTAGTCCATTCTACGAGCTGTAGATAGGGGTTTCGTTTTATAGCTTTTAAGACTTTCAGAGACCCTTCTGTGATTTACATTCAATGACATGATCTAGGTTCGTAAAAGATTTTATGGGTCATCTGATGAGTCATAGATTGAATCCTTGAAAGATCCCAGTTTCACCAAGTCTGCCCCAGGTTCCACGAATCAACGTACGGGCCATACAATAACTTATGGCTTATAAAACGTCTCATAGAAGCTGACAGTCAAAAATTCTCCAAAGCTTATCTTCTTGCATTTTTCATACTCTTCATAGGTAGGGTCTTATAATATCTCTCTCTTGGGAACATTCATTCCCAAAAGTGCTCAGGGAAGCTCTAAGGAATGGAATACCTTCACTATATGCTAAATGCACCATATGCAAAAATGCAACCTATGTAACATCAAAATCTTTAAACCGTCTCAAATAGCATTTACAATGTAACCTTAAAAATCACATAAGCATAAATAACATGGGAATGGCATGCAAGGAAAGGAGGTTCTAAAGTAGGAAAGATTATAGTACCTCAAGCTTGATTACAATAGAAGAGATAGGGATATTGCTTCTTCATATCGGCTTTAGCTTCCCAAGTGATTGGTTCCTCCAAAGGCTTTGGACGGAGGGTACATCCTTGTTTCTCAATTACTTGACTTGCCTATCCAAAATTTCTACTGGGACTTTCTCATAAGTCATGTTTTCTTCAATATTTACCATTTCTATGGGCACAATAAAACTAGGGTCCCTAATACATTTTCTCAACACAGAGACATGAAAAATCGGATGAACCATACTCATTTCCATGGACAACTCTAATTCATATGCAACTTTACCAACACATCTCAAGATCCAGTAAAACCCTATGTACCTAGGGCTTAATTTCCCCTTCTTGCCAAAGTAAACCACACCTTTCATTGGCAAAACTTTCAAATACACCCAATCATCAACTTCAAACTCAAGGTCTCTCCTTCTAGTGTTAGCGTAGGACTTCTGCCAACTTTGAGCCACCTTCAATCTTTCCTTTATCACCCTTAACTTCTCCAAAGCCTCCATAGCTAGATCTGGACCCAACAAATCCATTTCTCCCACTTCAAACCAACCAACCGAGGACCTATATCATCTCCCAAAAAGGGCTTCAAAAGGAGTCATCCCAATGCTAGAGTGATAGCTATTGTTATAAGTAAACTCAATGCATGGAAGGTGCTCATTCCAACTACCCTAAATCTCCAAGACACAAGCCCTAAGCATATCCTCAAGAGATTTGGTATTCCTCTCAGCTTGTCCATCCGTTTGTGGATGAAACACCATCTAAGCTTAACTTTAGTGACAAGGCTCATTTGGAAGGACCTCTAGAAGTGTGATGTGAATTGAGTACCACGATCTAAAATAATGGCCAATGGCGCCCCATGCAACCTTACCAATAGAAAGTGAGGTACTATAGGTTGTCTGAACCAATAGAAAGTGAGCCGACTTCATCATCCTATCAACAATACCCAAATAGAGTCAAAATGTCTTCTAGTGTTTGGTAACCCAATTACGAAGTCCTTATTGATCTCTTTCTATTTTCAAGTAGGAATCTCTATATCTTGGGTCAAACCACTCTGCCTTTGATGCTCGGCCTTGAATTGTTGGTAATTATGGCAACCGGCTACAAATTTGGCGATGTCTTTCTTCATACCACCCCAGCAATACACCTCTCTTAAGACTTTATACATCTTGGTAGAATTGGGCTGAATAGAATAAGAGGAGTTATAGGACTCTTTCAAGATTATACCTCTCAAGTCATCGACACATGGCACACACAATCTACCTTGGTACCTAAGAATGTCATCTCCCCCCTTGAGAGACAACCTCTTCCTTGCTATCTTTCACCAATGACTTCAACTCTATCAAAGCCGAGTCAAGGTCTTGTTTCAATTTAACTTTTTCAATCAACGAGGACTTGGAACCATCTATCACCACCACACGACCATTTTCAACCTCATTCAATCTAACTCTCAACCTAGCCAACTAATGGATCTCTCTTGCCAATTCCTTCTTGCTATCCTCAAGGTGAGCCACACTATTCATGGATAATTGGCTTAGGGCATCAATAACAATATTAACTTTGGCTAGATGGTAATGCACACTCATGTCATAATCTTTAAGGAACTTCAGCCACCTCCTTTGCCTCAATTTTAAATCTCTTTTGGTGAACACATATTTCTCTTTCTATATTATTGCCCTTGTCATCTAATATTGAATGCAGGTTTGATAAGTCATATGCATTGCATGTCCACATACTTAGTACATTCAAACGTACTAACACATACTTTTTGCCTACATGATCTAACCATGTAGGGACCACAGACTAGCTTCATCCACCATTTGATAGCTATATCGAATTTGAGAAAGTGTTGTGGTGAGTCCTATCTCCAAGGGAAAGCCACCATCAATCTACCTTATGTTGCTTTCGTTTTGCTATTTACTTTGAGGGTAAGCCCGGGATATGTCTTGGTCGTCGTCCTATTCTATGACCAGAGGCATTGTTGGACATCTTTAGACTCTTGTACGGATATATGTTATATGTTGATATTTGGAGATTTTAGGTATTGCTATCTATTGGATATTGTTATTATGATTCAATTATGATATGATGTATATATATGTTATGATGTGGAAATGTAGAAGATCCTAAGTACCATTTTGCCTTTATAGAGTAAGTCATATTTACCCGCCCCTTAGTCTTTATGTGTTATGTGTTATGTAAATCCGTGTTAATCCATATCCCAATGATATCCCCATAGTGTGAGTCCTACGTTTCCATCCCTTAGAATAATTTTACTATCTTTTACATGCTTCTGAACAGATGATATGAATATGGATACTGTAAGGCTTGTTTGGGGACTCTCGGGATCCCATTCGCCATGTCACTCCTAGACCTTAGATCCGGATCGTGACAGAGAAGTATGCATTAGCACATAGAATATACTAAGTATGTAGGTATGCCATGAATCAAAGGACATTAGAATAATCTCAATATGCCTAATCCATTAATAAGATAAGGACACAATATGTATGATTATGCAAGTTTAAAATCATGAGAAGAAGCATAATAAATCTAATCTTAACCTTAGCATACATATGTGGGAATAAGACCGTAACTAACATATAATACCATGTGGACTATTACATGGAATCTTGATGTTCACTCTACATCAAGCTAAGACGAGTCTACTTTATCAAGGTAAACTCAATCCTCAACCTATAGGCTCTAGCCTAGCATGGTGAGAACTATGATTTGACCCCACCCTTTAGTCTCTATTCTAGCATGGCGAGTGTTCACCATATAAGCTAATTGGATTCAATATAGCACCTTTAAGGCATAAAACATGAACATCGTTCCTATGGTGGCACATATTTATGGGACTTGAGGATTTATATAAGAACCCTTGGAGATAGTCCTATCACGACCCATACCTATTGTCTAGACATGGCAAATGGGAACCCGAGAGTCTCCAAACAAGCCTCATAGCATCCATTCACATATCATCAATTCAGAAGCACATATGAAATACTAAGCACATAGTTCTAAGGAACGGAAAAGTAGGACTCACTCTATGGAAAAGTCATAGGGATAGGTATTGACATGGATCCACATAACATATAGCACATAAAGTCTAAGGGGCAGGTAAATATGACTCACTCTATGGGAGCATAACGGGACTTGTGATATTCTACATTTCCACACCATAACATAAGCACATATTATAATAATCATAATCAATCTATAATAACCATATTCTATACATAACTATAACCATAATCTCTGAATAACAACACATACATATATTCATAAAAGATTCTATAAGATGTCCATCAATGCCTCTAGCCATAAGATAGGACGGGGTCCAAGACATGTCCCGAGCTCACCTTCAAAGTAAATAGCATAAATGGAAGCATCATGGTACAGGAATTGTGGCTTATTCTTGGAACATAGGACTCACCACAATAAGTGTCTCAAATCTGATCTAACCATCAAATGATGGATGAAGTAGTCTCTATTTCCTACATTGTTAGATTATGTAGGCAAAAAGTATGCTAGTACGTTTGATTGTACTAAGCATGCGGGCATACAATGCATATGACTTATCAAACCTGCATTCAATATTAGATGATAAGAGGAACATAATATAGATAGATATATAGTAAGGAAAAGTAATATAACGATATGCCATGAAATCTATGATGAATGAAATGCCATAATGCTCATATATACTAGGGATGTAACCATAACCAACATTTTAAACTCATGCGAGCTATTGCATGAATTTTCCCAATGTAGACCTCCCATTGGGTAAGAGAAGATTACTTGCCAAAAGTGATCTATACCACACTTTATGAGCCGATCATTTCAATATGATGGCCACCTTCTTAAGACCTGGCCATTTCAGAAGGGTTTTCATATTATATCATATAATATCAATATTTAAAACCATATCTTACGACCTCGTAATATGGTAGAGTGTTACCATATACCTATTATGGCACATAGTTCAAGGAAAGATAGATGACCCTTGGTAATAGCCCTGATGCCCCCAATTCATTGGGTGCTAAGTCATCATCTCACAAGAATACTTATACATATACATTCTTTCAAAATAGCCACAAGTCATTTCTAATCATTTCAATGCACACTTGGCCTTACAAGGCAAACATTCTTCATAATCATTCATACTTAGGCTAAAAAGACAAATCATAATTCAATCCATAATTCTCATGCATAGGAATAGCCCATTCACTTATAATAACATGGTGTAAACACCCAATATGCTTAAAGAGCCAATGTCATACACATTTATGTGATTACATTCTTGTCATGACCAATATGTGAGCTTAATTCACTGATCCATAAACATATTTGAGCTTAACCCACCGATAATATTCATAAAATCCAATGCTCATGATTGCATATATCATGAATGATATGTGAATAGCACTGGGCAATCGAGATTCAATCTTAAATCAATAATTCAGTATTAAATTCAAATAGATCAATGAGTAAAATCCATATTAAAATCATAACTTAGATTACCTATGCTTAATTCAAACTTTTAAAGGACAATTCATATACAAATCTTCATAATAATCATGCAATTCAATATATTATGGCTTAATTCACTTTAAAATCAACAATAAAACATAGCCCATATCTTAATTGAATCAAATAAATAATAATCTTGAAAATCGATATTTAAAGTAAGCTTAAATTTCATAAATTAAGTGTAAAAGAGTTTGAGTTTTCATGGTTAAAAAGTACCATCAATCACTCCCCCATACCTTAGTTCACCAAGAAGAAATAAGAAGAATTTGATTAAGAAAAGAGCCTTCCCTTGATTCCCAAGCTAAGCCTTCACCAGAGTTCTTGAGAGGAGTTCTTAAGAGAGTATTGAATATAATTCTAAGTAGAGAGGTGTACATATGGAAAAAACTATTGTGGTGGTCTGCTTGAAGTACATATGAAGAAGAATTTGAAGATCAGTTAAAAAATGTGTTCTGTGTCTGAACAAGCTGTCAAAGATCTTCTATGGTACCTTGCTCAACACTGGTATAGGGCTGATTTTGACAAAATTTGCAAGAATCATACATGTGAAAATAGTTTTACTGAGTCATTCAACAAATGAATTTTGAAAGCAAGGACAAAACAAATAATTAAGATGTTAGAAGATATCAGAATCAAGGTATTGCTTATGTTTCTCCATAACTGCTTGACATAATATTATCTCATTGTATGTATATATATCTCACTATTTTGTAATATACAGGTTATGAATAGGTTGAGAGATCTTAAAGACGAAGTAGAAAATGGACAAGAGATTTTAGTCCATATGTGATGGATCTTTGTAATGATTTCAGAATCATGGCACATGGTTGATATGTTCAATCTAATGGAGACCTAGCTTATGAGGTGGGTGAGGGTATTGATAGACATGTGTGACTCTTTTTAGGAAGAAATGCACATGTAGCATATGGGATTTAACAGGAATACCATGTCCTCATGTCATTAAAGATTTAGAACATGATAAAAGAGAATCAATACATGAAATGCATTGGTGGTACTCAAAAGAAGCTTACATATTGGTATACCAACATAAAATTCAACTTGTCAGGGGTGAAAATTTCTGAAATGTGTGTCCTTCTCATGCTATGGAGCCACCTGAAATATATAGATTTGTTGGTAGACCAAAAGTTAACGGAGTAAGAGAAAAAGATGAGGCAAGGAAGAGAGCAGAGGTGTGGTCAAGAAGCAAAAAGGGATTGAAATATCATGTGGCCACTATGACACACCATGTCACAATAAAAGGAGTTGTCCGCTGTGTAAGTTTATTTTTCTTTAGTTAGTCATTTTTTTACACTATCTATTTAATGATCTAAATGCAAATCACAATTCTTTGAGCTTGAAAGAGGATCACAAGTTCTCACAGATGTGCCGCTATTAGCACCACAACCAAGTCAACAAAGTAATGAAGTTGTTGGTCCTTCAAACCTGAAAAGAAAAGGAAAGGACAAACATGTTGCTCACTTTAATCTGCTATGCTATCAAGAGCACTTGTCGATGAAGATGAAGATGAGCTTCAAAGTGAGGATGAGATACCAATAATTAGGTCGAGGTCAATATCTGAAGTTAAGACTAGGCTTCAAATGAAGAATTTGCATCAGAAATCGACGGGCTCAAGGAAAATTGACTTCAGGGTGATGAGAGTGGTGTAAGTATGCCTACTAATCTACCATACTCAAAAAAAAAGTTGACTTGGAAAGGCAAATCATGTATGACCTCAAATCAGTTGGCAGTAGAAAAAGAGAAAAAGATCGGAAAACTGAAGGCAAAGACAGTCAAGGATTAGCAATGACAGTTATGCATTCTGTGGTAATTTTTGTTTGCTACGTAAAGGCCCAATGAAGACTTTTATTTTGTTGTTTGTTGTAGCCATGCTGGTTTATCTATATTTTGTTGGCTCAGGTGTTCTGTTCGATTATAGTCATGCTGGTTTATCTATAAATTATGGGCTCAAATATTCTATTTGATTGTAGTCATGCTAGTTTATCTATAAATTATGATAGATTACATGTTTACATATCTTTTCATCTTCCTTCTGATTTTTCATATTAAGCATTAATCGTCCTTTTGTTTGCCCTTTCCACTTAGCTTATCCATTTCCTCTCTTATTTCAATTTTCAACTGCTCTGATTTCAATCACAACACCATAGTAATGATAAAATAGAAGTGCTAACCTTTCTATGTCATTTGTGGGTCTTACACAGAGAAGTGGTAACCTTGCTTATTGTTCTTGAACAAAAAACACTAAAAGAATTTTCTTTCTCCCTGTGGGAATACATGTAGAGGCTCTGCTACTTGTGTATACAATAGAAGTTGTATTTATGTCGAAATTCTAGTGTAGTGGTGAATTGAGGCTTGAGTTCACTTATCCATTCCAGGCTTGAGTTCCTAACTCCTAAGCAATTTAATCGATATTTAATTTTTAGGGGGGATGATACTTGTTTGTTCCTGATATGAGAAATGTGAGCAAATTATGAACACTTCGTTCATAGTATTTGAAAATGGAAAATTCCATCACATCTCTATCCTGTCCTGATGTCCTGCTTACACTAGGCAAAGCACAGTCTTACCAGAGAAATTCCAGTTTGTGTATGAGAAAGAAGGGAATACTATTTTGTTCTTCTGGCAATAATGCACAATGAGTTGCATTTGCATCTAGTTCACTTGATACCCATGCAGTTAGATTAATTTGAATGAGATAAGAAGCACTAAGTTCCCAAAGCTTTCAGCTATATAGCAATTATATGTGCGAGGAAAGGGGAAGTTTGTATACTCAGATTGTCATATGGGATACACACATATCACAACTATAGCTTATATTTGTAGATTAGGTAACCCACTCTCAATCATCTCACTGGAGGTATTATTCCATCACCTTCTAGTTGAAAAGTTTATTTGATCATTATGCCTTTGGAAAGACAATTTGATTCTAAAACCACACTTTGATTGTGCTCTGATTTTAGATGGATTCATTTTTTTAAGTAATGTTTCTTTTGTGGATATTAATATTATTATATAAAAAACAGGGGAGTGGACTAGTAATCCATGCTTAGCCAAGGTGAAAGTTCAGCTAGTCGTTGTGAACTACTAAGATTCTGTAGATATTATTTGAATGACTTAATGGATGGGAAAATCATTACTTTGGTCTTTTTCGACTTAATCTTATCTTTAGTTGATAAAATATGAAAGCTATATATATTTAGTCTGTGATAATTCTATAGCACTCTTCACTGATAGTTCTCGAGGTATAAAATATGTATCTAGGACACATGCACATCAAGGGATGAAATGAGAAGAACAGTGCTAGTACTATATCCCAATACCTAAGCTTTCATAGAAGATTTTATGAGGATCTTATGGACTCCTCTAGGTTTGTCATTTTGATCCCATTATCTAGGATTTTAATTCTATGAGTTCAAACTTATTATATTTTTAAAATTATGGGTTTAGACTTGTTTATTGACTTTTAATCAATTTTTTATGCTCCACATAAGAAGTACTGCATTCAAATGAACCAGTGCTTGAACGCTCCATCCGCCGTTGTCTTTGGCCTTGGTAAATCAAATGAAATCATCTTGAGAACCATATTCATCGTGTTGATCGGACAACGTTTAAGGTAGCCGAAGTTGAGAGACAATGTACAAGACAAGAATTCAATAAACGTGATGAGTTAATGCTGTTATAATGTGCTCCAATAAGCTATGTTGTGGTCATGATCTGGACTTAGGGTCTAGGAGTGATATGGCGAATGGGAACTCGAGAGTCCCCAAACAAGCCTCAAAGTATCCATAATCACATCATCAGTTTGGTAGTGTATATAAATAGTAAACATATATTTCTAAGGGACGGAAAAGTATGACTCACTCTATGGGGGCAATACGGGACTTAGGATCTTTCACACTATATCGTGAATCCATAACATAAAGCTCATATAAATCTATAATGACCATGTCCAATAGATAATCATAATCATAAACTCCAAATCTCAACACGTAACATATATCCGTACAAGAGTCTACAAGATGTCTAACAATGCCTCTAATCATAAGATTGAAGGGGGCCAAGACAAGTTAATATAAACAAAAGTATCATATGTAGAAGGATGGTGATTTGTCCTTGAAGGATAGGACTCACCACAACAATATCTCAAGATCCGATCTAGACGTCAAACGGTGGATGAAGGTAATCTCCGGTCCCTACATGGTTAGATCATGTAGGCAAAAGTATGTGTTAGTACGTTTGAATGTACTAAGTATGTGGTATGTAATGCATATGACTTATCAAACCTTCATACAATGTCAGATGACAAGGGAACATGATATAGAAAGAGATATATAGCAACAAAAAGTAACATAACAATATGCCATGAAATCTATGATGTATGAAATGTCATAATGCTCATATGTAGTGCCAATGTAACCATAATCGGCATCTCAAACTCATGCAAGTTACTACATGAATCTTCTCGATGTAGACCTCCCATCGAGTGAAGCCGAGAGAAGATTACTTGCCAAAGGTAGTCTACACCATACCTTACGACCTGATCATTTCAGTGTGATGGTCACCTTCCTTACGACTCAGTCATTTCAGAAGAATTTCTAATATCATATCATATCAATATGTAACTATTTCTTACAACTCGATTATTTCAGTAGAGGATTACCATATACCTATGCTAGCACATAGTTCAAGGAAAGGGAGAGGACCCTTGGGGATAGCCCTGACAGCTCCAATCCATTTGATGCTAAGTCATCATCCCATAATTATACTTATACTTATACATGCTTTCAAAAGGAGCACAAGTCATTTCAAATCATTTCAAAGCACACTTGGGCTCAAAAGCCAAACATCTTTCATAATCATTCACACTTGGGCTCAAAAGCCAAATCACATTTCGATCCATACTTTTCATGCATAAGAATAACTCATTCATAATAACAATATGGTGTAAACACCCACTATGCTCAATGAGCCAATAATAATAGATATTTATGTGATCATATTCTTGTCATAACCAATATGTGAGCTTAACTCACCGATCAATAAATGTATGTGAGCTTAAGTCACCGAAGCCATTTTCATAAAACATATGTGAGCTTAACCCACCAATAATTTCATAAAATCCAATGCTCATAAATACACAAGCCATGAATGATATGTGAATAGCAATGGACAATATAGATTCAATCTTAAATCAATAATTCAATATGAAATTCAAGTAAATCCATAAGTGAAATCCAAATTCAAATCATAATTTTGATTACCCATGCTCAAATCAAATCTTAAAGGGACAATACATATTCAAATATTCATAATAATCATGCAATTCAACATATTATGACTTAAATCACTTTAAAAACATCAACTAAATATAGCCCATACTTCAATTTAATCAAATAAACAATAACCTTAAAAATTCATAATTAAAGTAAACTCAATTTCATAAAATTAAGTGTAAAAGAGTTTGGGTCTTTATGGTTAAAAGAGACCATGAATCAATCCCACATACCTAAATTCACCCTGAAGAAATAACTAGAATTTGGTGAAGATTGGAGTCCTTGATTGAATCCCAAGCTAGTTCTCCACTAGAATCTTTGAGAGGAGTTCTTAAGAGTGAATTGAAATAATTCTAAGTGTAAGAGTGAATTTGAATTGGAGAGGGGGGGAGGGGGCGGAATAGAGTATAGATCATTTGAATATCTTTAGATAGCATAGAAAGTCACAAAAAAGCCTTTGGAGAAACCATAAGTACGAAAATGTCATTAGTGAAACAAGTAGAAAAATATTGCTAGGGGTCCCGTGGGAGGGTATATAGCTCGTGATAGGATATACGGACCGTATACCTCCTCCGTAATCTAACACTTAGAAAAATTCTCCCTAACAAAGGTCGAAGAAAGTAATTCCATCTTAGAAAAAATTGCACGCCATCATCCATAAGGAGGGCTTCACGGCCCGTATCAAGGTATACGGTCCGTGTACCTCCTCCGTGAAGCTCCACTTAGAAAATTTTTCAATGAAAAAGTTCTGAGACGGTGATCCAATACTTAGAAAATTTTCAGTTAGACGCCCATCTGGAAGGCCTCACAGACCGTGAAAGGCTATACAATTCGTGAGAGGTCCATATGTGAAGTGCCTTAGACAAAATGTAGATTTTCAAGGCTAAGGCCCTCCACACGACATAACACATGGACCGTGAAGCCTCAATGGACCGTGTCGGTTCATGTGTGGCTTGCCTTGGTCTTAAACTCTACATTAAAGCCAATACTCTACACATAAGTGCAAGGGCCACCTCAAGGCACCTCTACATGGTTTGTATACCTTCACACGGCCTATGGAGGTCTCCCTGAAGTGTCCCCTTGGTCCAAAACCTTTCGAAACCAAATTTCCAAACTCCATTGAGGTCATACAAAGTTTGGGTCCTTACAGTTGCTTGGACTCTCCAAAATGTTGTCGCACCCCTGCTCAGTATCCTCCAGAATACACTACTTTTGGAGGATCTGACACACACTCCTAGAAAAAGCAATGAAATATAGATAAACAAGAATCCCAAGTGAATTATTAAAGCAGAAAAAATAAGTAGCGTTTTACCATTCTTGGTCTATTAGTGATATTATGTAGTCCTTCAAATTGCTACCAGTCCATTTGTACCATCTCATCAAGAACATCCTTGGTGTAAGTCCATGTGAAACTGACAAGGTTCATATTTGGACTCTGTTGACCAGGTGGTTCAAATCTTCCTATGTTAATATCACTTCTAAGTGTTTCCCTGAAGCCTGAAAGCTTGACATGACCATAATTTTTAATGATAATGGGATGGCAAAAGAACACAAAGTAAGGTTTTCATCGTGAATGGCACTAAACTGCATATCTCTTATTTCTTGAAACTTTTTTTCCATATTGCTAGTAATAGTAGCATTTTTTACTCCTTTCGTTTCATTATATGTGAAGGCGTGTTTGATTGAGTTTGAAGAAGTAGGACTTTTATAACTCGAGGCCTTAAATACAACATGTTGTTGAGGTACATATTTACTATAATCACTGGTGGTTGTTAACTACCTAGTGTTTCTGTGTCATCCTAAAGATAGGGGTCCAAATGTTGAGTATTGTACAATATTTTAGCATCAAATTTTCATGAGTACTGTAGATATGCAACTCTTCAATTAACTGAGGAAGGCATATCTTATGGAGTGCACCCATTTTAAAGTTTACAGATTTTGCACTCTGATGAAATGGTACTGTAATAGCGACATTGGTAGACCATAATATATGCAATAGAATAGTCGAGGTGTTTGTAAGCTTACTCGAATACAATCATCAATTTACATTACTTAAGCAAAATACAAAATAAGAATAACACAATACTTTTGAAAGGCATGAAAAAACAAGAAAATTTTAGTTTGCCAACTATCAAGAAAATACAAATCAACTTGACATATAGACTTCACATATTTCTTCAGCAAAACAACAATTATGTAGATCTTTTCATTACAATCAAACTGCAAATTTCAACTAAATTCTTCGAATCTGCAATTTTCTTACATTTGATAACAACATCAAATCACTAACCTAACCAACTAATAATATTAATGTAACACAAACCATACTACATCATCTTGGCAGCTACAAACCCAAGAATAACAATCCAAGAAACTACAAGGATACTTATCAATTGATACACTTACAATTTCAACTTCAAAACTTTATTATTCAAGTTGTATCCATTCTTCAAATTTGCGCTTGTACTGCTATCCTTCAACTCCAACTTTGACATTTTTCCTCTTTCTCCAAATCAGAACATTCATCATTAGTAGTCATATCTTTCAAATCAGAAATTTCAGCCCCATCCATATTTTCCACAATTTTCATCAAATGGTTTCTTTCTTTGCGAATTGAATCCAATTCAACTTTTTGATTATGAATCATCAATGACACATGAGGTAGGAGTTTTTCATCCAACCATTCTCAATAACCAAAAGAGTTTGATCTAAGATGACGACATTTGTAGAACAGATGCCCACCATTTTCAATGGTCATTGCAGTAAACAACTTTGCACTCAATCCACATTTACATGTACGAGACTGTAATTGTTGAGGAGAAGAAACAAAAGATGTCAATATTTTTAAGAAAAAATAAATTAAAAAATTATTATAGGAATAAAACTTTTAAACCCCAGAAAAAAATCTTACTCTATCTCAATGAACAAGAAAATGCATCTATACCAATAATGATTTTTAGATCAAAATTGAAAGTTCAATTTGAACTATCTAACTTCTTCTCTTTTACCCAACTATTTTCGTCTTCAAATTGTCATCTTCGATTCCATTAATGTCGTTACTTGACTTTGTCTATTGTCGGTACTGCAGTAACCACCAGTAAATAAAGAAAATCTAACTAATTTGAAGGTGAAGAAGAAGGGGAATTGGGAGTTAATCACGAGAGTGTCCTAATATTTAGATTAGAGGAAAATGCAATGTTTTGTGGGAATTAAGGGTTTGATATGGGTCTTTTTTTAGGGTAAGTTATTTTTTAGGTGGAATGGGTTAGGATTTTTTAATTTATTTTGATTAAATATTACGTTAGTCCATAGAACAATAACACATCATTAATAAAAAATTTAATTAGAATTTAATTTTCAGCTATTATAAATAAGCGCAAAACAAACTCAAAGGTTGACATGAGGGGTATTATTGATCTGATAGATAGAAGAAGGATATTTTTGTACTAATTTACATAGTTAAGGAGCATTTTAGTCCTTTTCCATTTTTTAATTAGAAATTTTTCGTCAACCACCCTTAAGATGACAATGGGACGGGTGCGGGACAAGACCTGCATAAACCCACAACGATTTTCCCCCCCCCCCCTCCCGCCCCGCCAAACATAATATTTCATTTTTTACCCGCCCCGCATTAATCCGCCCCACAAGAGTTTTAAACATGTTCGCTACAATCACAATAATATAAAGTGACAAGTTAAAGTTAGAATATTGTAATCACATGTGCTTAATTACTTTTGATTTAACTTAAGAAAAAACATGAAACTTTGCGATACACTCATAGAAATTGCAATCTTTGCCGCCAATGTGAGATTCATGGTTAAAACGGTAAATATGCTCCAACCATACACTCGCAGAAAATACTTTAAACAACAATTGCACTTGAAAGTTTTTCACTGCTATTTAGTCCTCTTTCACATCAGAGATTAAAAAAAATGAACTTTTACAAAAGTTACATACAAAGAACTCTTACAAAAGTTGCATACAAAATAACTCTTACAAAAGTTGTATACAAAAGAACTCTTACAGAAGTTACATACAAAACAACTCTTACAAAGTTGCAGCAAATTTGCATCAAGATCATAAATGTTATGCAAATTTTTGTTGTTCAATATGTATTACTAAAATACTTAAATCAAAAAACTTTTGCAGAACAAAACTTTTGCAGTAAACAAAACTTTTGTAGAAAAAAATATTTTGTAAAATAAAATTTTTGTAGAACAAAACTTTGTGAAAAATAATAACCACAAAGATTCTAATCAAGTTTT